>JAAAKQ030031001.1:0-17213 GCA_010016005.3 Zanna intricata
CATGCCTGACCAGGATTCGAACCCGGGACCTCCGGATGAAAGGCTGAGATGCTACCACTCAGCCACGGAGGCCGGCAGTCTCACATAGTCTGGTGCGTAATACATTCACTCTCCTCGATTGTATACGTCTGTTACAAATTAAAAATTGCATTTGAAAATTTTTGTAGTAGTAGGTGATAATGTAGTAGAAACACAATTTAAAATTTGAAGAGTGTAAAAAAAAACTGAAAAGAATAATGTCCAAACTTTAATTTAGTTTTTTTTAAGAGTAACTTGTTCCTAGATTTACATTTGATCCCTTTCTCAATAAAAACGTCTCAAAAATTGCATTAAGATATTTTTTTTTAAAAGTACTAGTGTATAAAAACTTCCTGTGCTATGCTATGGAAGATCGAAAACTTGTACGAGTCGTGGATAATTATAGATGTATGGGAGTACAATTGAACTCCGAGCGACTCGGTCTTCACATTTTTATTAAAAAATGGAAACCTATACAGTTATACCTTTGATAAATTATATATATGTTTTCGTTTCGACTACCTATGGATCGCGATGAATAGCATTCGATTTCCTGTCATTTCAATATTTAATCCTTCTTTCTTTTTTTTACTGTCCACGCTAGGCTTTTTAAGATGTTCTCTGGAAACTTAACTTCTAAAATCAACGTTCTGAAAAAAAGATGTCAAGAATTGCTTTTGATCAAGCAAAGAAATATACCTTCTGCTCTTAAGCGATTTAAGCGCCTTCTCGACTTCTAAACGGTGAAAACTTCTTTTAGTTTAGTTTTCTTGTTTTCAACAAAGTTAAATAATTATTTTGTTAATCTATGCAATCTATTATCATTCTATACAGATAATAGTACAATTTTAATTTTCTTTTCCTCTAAAGATGATCCATCTCTCCCAGTTTTTGTAAAAATAAATTCTAGCATTCAATTTTTCTAACATTCGGAGCTATATAAAACTGCAGTAAAATTATTATTTTATAGCGTCTAACAGTAGCATTTCTCGATATTGATTTTTTATTATAAATTTGTGCCGTCACTTGATAGGCTTTTCCAGTTTTTTTTTTTTTTTTTTTACTCTTGCTTTCATGCTTTCTACTTCTAGAACATTAATATGAGAATTCTTCAGTAATTAAAGACACAAATTACAGTAAACACATTATTATTTATCAATAATGTAATTTAAACCAGCTACCTACTTTCATTCAAAATCCCCGGATAAATTTAAGCATTGTCCCACTGTGACCTTGCTTATTCGTAGTAAAGACTCGTCACCGAGTCTAACCCGTTCTTGATCGTCACTGTTGCAGATTTGGTGCCACTTAAACACTCTTTGACAGGATCAGACAAAAAACAATTACGGTACAAGATCGGGGCGAGATATAAAGCGGATATGATAACACTTTCCGACAAAACGTTTGAATAGCTTCCAATGACTTTTACGCGGTAAACGTCATTGGAGTAGAGCATTAACACAAACAACAACTACTTTTTGCGGGAGAATCAGAACATTTCCTGTTCATTGACGAGTTAAATATATTTTCTATAATGTCACAATATTACTCGCTATTAATTGTACGTTGTTTTTCAAATAACTGCAATAAATTGAGTCTTTAAAATCTCAAATTATCGTTAACATAATTTTGTCTACGAATGTTTTGAACTTTTTCTGACAGACGAACTCGGAAATAATTCTGTCCTTGAGTACATTCAATTTACTCTTGGTTTACTTAAAATGGAACGTACAACTTGACGCCGGAGTGAAGACACCCGCCATGTGACGGATGCAGCAGTTACGCCACCCCTTCGTACTTAGCCCTTAGGTGCTTTACTGGAGATCATCATCAAAAGCGTCAACACATATTCCAGGCTGGCCATTATAAAGATGCCACAAGCGACATTACCATCGATGTACCATCCGAACGCGGATCCAAGCAACAACGATCATAATAGATTCTAAACAGGAACATCCGAGTAAGCTGACCTACAACCCTAACCGAGTGAGGGTGAGCCCAACTCGAGGAACAGGCTCTAACTATTTCAAAAACTGAAAAAATAAAATAAACAAAAAATATAAAATTGTAAACTAAACAAAACATGAATAAAACGCAAACCACCTGACTCAAACCAAAACACGAAACACAGAAAAACTACCAAAGGTAATCAGTAAAATAAGAAACTGAAAACAATTTTAAAATACAACTAAAATTAATAAAAACAAAATAAATCTAACGAAACGCTAAGTAAAACACAAAGTCTAAACGCTAATCCAAGAACAAAAATCTATTAAACACAAAACATAAAACAAACAAGACAACAAAGAATACAACACCCTAATCTAAGCAAAAATAAAACGTCATTAACACAAACCAAAACATGAAATTCAGTATTAAAAAGTAAGCCGATAATAATACAATGAAACAAAAAATGTAATGCAGACTTGAAACAAATCTAAAACTAACCGGAATAAAACAAACTTATCAAAACGCATAAGATAAACTCGTACTTCTCTGATATGTTTAAACTCCGACAAAATTTAACACTAAACGAAAATATATAATACAGTACCAAACCGAAAATTAACGTCAAACCACAATAATCAGGAGAATATGCATCAGACAGTATCGATAATATCATTATATTTTTTTAGCAATTTCCCAAATTTTTAACCGATCGTTCTTGCGAATACGATCATTAATTTTGTAAAGCGTTAATCGAAACTTGCACCGGTCTTTCGCTGCGGTGAAAATCGGTGGCACTAAAAACCGTTCAAACCGCTGATAAAAATTTGCACGATGATTTTCACCGACCGTATCGTTTTCACATCCGCAAGTTAAATTCGGACCGGTTTTACACATTACAGAAGAAAACTTTATCACAACACGCTGTTTTTCCATCGAACAAGTTTCAAGTAGAACCGATATTTAAAAAAAAAAAAAAAAAAAAAAACAAAAGGGGTTGTAATAACGGAAATTCTTTTCGAATCGCTGATATTTTCTACGTCAGGAGTGCCAACATGAACGTCAGACAAGTTTCAATTTATTATGTTAATAGTTTTTCCCTTTTTGCCAATTATTTGCCTCGAACTATCAAACGATCCTATGAAACTAAAACTTAAAATATTTTAATAATATTTAATAATAAAAATGAAATATTTTTATAATTCGCGCGATTTTTTAACACTACGATTTTCAAGGCAGTAATTTTAAACGATAATTTTATTTATAAATTACGGTTCATTCTTTTACGTGAATAAAAACATAGAGTCAAATACGTCAATAAAGAAATAGTTGCAGATATTATTTTTATAATAATAATTTATAGAACTGAATTTAGTAGCAAGTAAAGTAATAAATAATTTTACGTTTACTGAAATCGGTTGTTGTTAGTTTGAAGTATATTATTTTATTTTACATCCACTAACTAACATACTCGAGTATCATGTATTATTATTAGTTTGGTACAAAAATTTACCTTAAGTTAACTTCTCCCATTTCATTATTTTTCATTCCGTTGTATTATTAAAGTTTTATTATAAAAGTTTAATCGCAATAACAAAAAGTATAATAAAAATAATTTTATTTTAAACTTAGCCTTAGTAATTTTAGTTGTGCATATAGTTGAATGGGTTTGCGAGCGAATGGAATTCAAGAATTTTAATTTTATTTTATCGCGTTTCGCACTAGTATTTGAAAGAATACTTTTTAAAGTTGCAACGTCTTAAGATTTTTATCGTGACTTATTCACAAACTGCATTTATTTTATTTTCTACTTAAATTTATGTGAAAATATATACCGTATTACTTAATACAAAGAAAAAATTTAGCTTGGTCGCAAAAAATGTTATAAAAAATTTTTGCAAGTGTTACAGATTTTAGTATGCGGTTTGAAAAAAACGCATTTATAAGAGGAAGTTAAATTTAAACTCGGTAGATTTAGTATTCTAACGGCTCGCTATATGCCGTTTATAGAAAGTTTCGTTAACGCTTATCTGATGCGCTAACCCAAAAACTGTACTTTAGTAAAATCCTTTCTCCGTTAAAAACGACTCTAGACCTCTTCGTTAATTGTTAATTGATTTATTGCAACTTTTAGTTTCATCGGATTACCCTTTAAAAGATCTACCGATACGCATCCAGAGCTTATTCCGTGAAATATTAATTGAAAAAAATCCTAAGAAGTTAAATTTAAAAAATTTTTAGGGTAATAATAAATAATTTTGATTCGACTTCTAGCCGATATTTTCCTCCGATCACCACTCGAGCGAACCCAGACCGCTTCATTTTAATACATAGTAGCCGGAAAGCTGGGTACGGTTTTTCCAGCAATGGACTTATTATATTGGAAACGGTAGGGGTACCAAGTATCTCAAATTCCAACGGTGAGACGCGTAACTAGGGACCAAGACCCTCCAGGGCAAGGGTAAAGTTGAAAAAAATCAGTTTTTCACATATCGAGAAATATCCGTCGGATTAAAAAATGTTTACAAAAATTTTGTTTGGCTTTCCGAGCTCTACAATTTTTTCCTTTAATACTTTTTTTGTGAAATCAATAGTTGTTGCAAAAAATGAGAAAACGCATAGAAAATGGTAGGTGCCATTAATTTCTAAAAACTCATTTTTTCAAAATATTTTCCTCCTCGAAATAGTATGCGTTTTCTCGATACCAAATCCCGAAGAGCAGACACGTAGGTGAGGTTCAAGAGCCACCGGGCAAGAATGAAGCTGCCAGAAATCAGTTTTTTCTGTATATCTAGAGAAATATGGATCAAATGAAAAACGTTTACAAGAAATTTTGTCAGTTTTTACAAGCTCTATAATTTAAGGAAGGTGTCTTGAACGATAAACTCTGTTACTTAACTAAATTTCTTTGACAATGAAAGTTTAATAGGTACTATTTTGGAAAGAAAAAAATCTGTTCTAAACTTTTTTCAGCCATTGCATATTTATCGAGATATACAAAAAAACTACTTTTTGCAACTACCACTACCCGGGAGCCCCTGCTCCCGGCCTACATGTCTCCCCTTCAGGATTTGGAATTTGTATCAGAGACCCGCATAGGACATCCACACAAATCGGCAAATATTTTCAATTAAAAGTTTTGAAAAAATGAGTTTTTTGAAAATTAAAAATAACAAACTACTAATTATTAATGCGTTTTTCTAACTTTTTGCAAAAACTATAGATTTCACAAAGAAGTGTTGAAGGAAAAAATTTTATAAATAAGAAACATATACAGAATTTGTTTATAACTTTTTTCATCCGATGGATGTTTCTTGGGATATACCGAAAAAACTGATTTTTTGCAACTTTACGTTGCCCAGAGGCTCTTGGTCTCCAGTTATGTGTCTGCCCCATGAAATATGAGATACCCTCAGTACTTCTTAATATTTCCAATATAACTGGTCCATTTAAATGATCGATGGTAAAATCGTATGCAGCTCTTCTGGATCTATACAATTTTATAAAACGATACACGTATATAACTTTAAATACGGATAAAATCGCTGCGCTGTTTTCAGATAGAAATAACGTCGGTGATCGGTCGGATACAATTCTCAGTAATGAAACAAAAGAGTTTCTATTGCTCACAAGTAAAATTTCTGAGTTTTTATTTAGAAGATAAACTCTCTTGGGATGATCAAATCGATACTTCGTTTGGAACAAAATTTAAAAAAAAAATCAATAAAAACCGCTAAGCTTTTCAACACTATTATACATTTTTTACGCTTCTATAATTTCTTGGATAACATCAGAACGCGTTTTTAAGAAACGCAAACGGGCTGTTAAATCATTATTTGGCACCCATACGTACTTATAAGAATCGTATAGATCGATATTTAAAAAAAATCAGTACGTTTACCTATTCCAGTATTTGTATCTATGAATGTACAATTTTTGCTAAAAAGAATATACTTCTTATTCTTAAACAAAAACAATATCTACACCGGATAACAGAACTGTTTTTGTATAACTCAAAAAAACTCCGATTTATAAAAAAAAAGGCCTGATTATGATTCTTTTGCCATTTCTAATAACTTGCCGAACCGTTTAAAAAATCACCTCACAAATTAAAAAAAAAAAAAAAAAAAAATCAGGAGATTCTCCTTAGCAGGAATAATATTACTCTAGATGAATTATTAAATAATACAAATTAAAAAACAACCTTCTACATTCTGTTCAACGCTTATATACATACATATGTGCTGAAAATAAATTTCAATAGCGCTTTCTGAATTGTGAATTATTTTGTTCTTATTTGTTGTATATTGAATATTTCAATGTATTTACCTTAATATTATTTTACGTATTTATATTTTAATTAATTATTGTGAACAATAAAAATTCACCTAATTTTTATTTTATAATTAATTTCACACATTTCTGAAGCGATCTACATGATGTTTTAATCAAAATTTATTTATTTAAAAATAAATTATTTATTCCATCAGATTTATTTATTTTCAAAGGAGTATGAATACTTCCTTTTTAAAGTTTTATTTTTAATTTTAAGGTTTCTTTTTAAGTATTTTTAAATTTTAAAAGTATAAGGATATTTTTCATATATTGAAATATGTAAAATTATAAGGTTGAAAATTTCCAAACTACCCGATTAAGATTACAATAAGCAGAAAAAAAAAACTGCCACGTATTAAAAGCGAATTAACCTTCTTTTCATACAGCGTATGTCCATTACGTTTTGTTTTTAAAATAATGTGCTAAAACTGACAGACAAGTTTACATTTTCCAGACTGTAGCGGGATGGAATGTGTAACATACTGGTATCGATTGCATCCTGCTTTAACAGAGAAAAAAACACTTTCCAAACATAAGCTTTCAACAGTTTCTGTTATTACAGCAAATTTATCACTTAATGATAGTTTTATTAAAAAAATTTCAAGCCTGAAAGGGATTCAAACCCGAAACATGCTATCCGTGTACAAAAGTTTAAAAATAATAAGAAATCATGGAAATTAGTTTAAACATTTTTTTTTATACATTCTACAGACGAAATTCATATAATCAAATTATACAAATATATTTCGCTACAATTTAACATCACATCGGCATAAAAAAAGAAAAAAAAGAGTATTTTATTTCAATAAAAAAAGTTTTAAAACGTAAAGTGTATTAAGCGTATATAAAGTAAAAGAACTATAGAATAGAAGGAAGAGCTGGAGAAAGAGCATTAATTATAACAAATTCTTAATAATTATTTATAACGATTAAGGTAGTGAAGATGTATCGGTTCTTTATCTTTGGATCTTTTTCCATTTGTAGCTTTTTCTTTCTGTATTTATTATTTTATTTTTTTGGTCTAGTACTTCCTTCAACGGTCCTCGGACCAGGACTACAAATTATCAAGTGTTTACAATATCGTTGTTTTTCATGTTATTGTAAATTTATAAATAAATAAGATCATTTATTAAAAATCGTTTCTTTTAATTCGTGGAAATGTGTGTACGATATCGTTTCGTAGGAAATATACCACGCCGAACGGAATCTGAAAGATTTCGGATGAAACACACAGACACTCTTACGGCATTACGAGTATTACGAAGGCGGGGAGTTTTAAACGGTCTTACATCAGCTTTAACAAAAAATTAATAAAAAATACAGCTTCCACCTTTTCGTAAAATTAAGGTAAGAATAAATTTAAAAATTGTAAACTAATCGACGAAGATAATGAAATTAGATTAAAGTTTTCCGAGATGGAGGTATTAACGCGTTATATTATTTAATTTCGAATAAATATTCAGGATTTTAACGCATTTCATGAATATTTAATCTTTAAAGATAATTTTTAATGAAACTAGCCGAGAAAATTTGTAAAATTGAAAATGAATTATGCGATCTCAAACTTACCTTGACGATCGTAAAACTGATTATTTAATTTATTTATTTTTTAAAAGTTAATGGAAATTCAAGGTACGATTTTCATTAATCTCAAAATACTTTAACGGCAAAGCACATTAAACATGCGTAAGGAAGTTTATCGATGACGTAATACGATTCCAGGTATTTAAAATTAATTTTACCAATGATTATCATCGGTTTAATCTTTTGGAAAATGTCCTGAATTTAAAAATCTCTTCTCTATTTCACTTTCTTGTTTAAAGAAGCAGAACGATATTTCATTCGAATTACAAGACCGTATAATCAAACTCTAATTGTGGTTTACAGACCGTCTAAAATTCTCCCCGCTATAAGAACACGCATGAATTTCATAAGACGCATTATCGGTTTTCACAGACTATTTTTCCTGCACAATATATCGATTCGCTACATAACAAACAAACAGTTTTCTAATTATTTGGCCGACAGATCGAACGAAAATAAAATTAAAATTAACTATATATAAAAAAACAACCCCCCCCCCCTACGGGACGAACGTAAAGTTTCCGACTTTTTTTAGCTTCGTTAAGTATTCTACAGCAGTCGACTACAAATCACCAAACAACCGCACGCGATGACAGTCGATGTTTCACGATATTTTATCCGCGAAACGCTTGGCTAGTATTTAAAAATCCCTAACATCAACGACGGCTTTGTTCACACGCCTCAAACGAAAACTTGCGACGACGAACACATCGGCTTCTGCACACTCGATATACCTCCGGGATTACTATGGTCGATTAAGAACAAAGAGTACAGACGTTTTATTAAACATTAATACTGATATACAGTAAATTATAAACGGTAATTTTTCCGTGCGTTTATATTTACGAATGTACAATCTATGCTATAAAATAACCGTTATTTATTGTTAAAAAAAAAAAAAAAAATATTAACTATTCACGATTTCCGATCTTATCAAATTAAATAACAAAAAGGTTTTTTGTCGGTCAACTCTGGGCCTTTCAACAAGAACCTAACTTTTTTCCCCGTTGTAAACGAAACTAGTAAAACCCTTTACAATGTTCATTATCATTTTTAATAAATTTCAGAAACAAGAATACTCTGTCCGTGAATTTATTTTTAAAAGTGAATCTTTTTGCACATCCGTTCGACGCATATAAAAATGTCAGCGGTCAAATCATTTTCATTTACGCCCGCTTAATCGTGTTTTTTTTTTGTACGTTAAATTTTTTCACTTCACGCAGTTATATTTAAAAAAAATAGTATAGGCTTTAAACATATCTATTTTTTTTATCGTATAACCGACCGTTTTGTGATATTCCCGCGATGAAGGTTTAATCACGGTTTCCCTTGTTCCAACCAGGCAAATGCTTGGACGGTTCCTTTTTTCTGTTCGTCGAGCAGAATACATACCCGATCCCGAGTCGATCTATATAACGTAATAAAGATTACTTACCGATCGGAGTAAAAGATTTATTTTTTATAATTAATAGAAAGGTATCGTCTATTTCTCGAGAAGGGAATATTACTGAATGTTATTCTAACCACTCTTCGCACAGAATCTTTGACGTCTCCATCTCTATTAAGAGTTATGTATTTATTACACGATTATTAATACCCGGAAGCTAAAATTTTTCCACAAATAAAAATGAATTCTTTTTTTTATCTTCAGGCTACGTAAATAATAAAAATATTACAAACTACATCCTAAAAATAAAACCTATTAATATTTTTAAATAAAAAATCCGATTAACCTTTAATATTTTAAAAATAAATTTCAGATACGGAAGTTCTTACTTCAAATACAGTAGTAGGTCGTAAAGTAACAAAATTACAGGTTAAGAAAGTAAAAAAACAAATACAGGATAAGGCTACTGTACTTTTATACAGAAAGGAAATCGACATAATTTTGACGATAAAAAAATAATCGAGCTGACCGTAATATTTAACAGTACTCTATTCCAACAAATTCTACGTACGACTAACAGCGACGATCCCAACACGAATGATACGGTCGTAATATACGGGTCGTATCGGTACGTCATAACATTTCATACACTCTGGCACGGCATATCCTATAATTGCACGCGTCACTAAAATACACGCGCGTTGAACTTCTTCCTGTAACGGAAACACGCAATCGCGCGGTAAGCTTTTATTTTTACGCTTAGTTATATTTAATAATTATTACAAATTTAGTAAGAGAAATTTTTAACGGAAGACATAAAATATGTACATGTAAACCGTATAGGGATAAAAATGACATCTGTATTCTTCGGTTAAACGGACGGATAGGTTAGACAAATTATTCATGTATATATAAATGTATAACCTAGAAGGGCTGGCTATATAAGCCGTGTATATAAACCGGGTATACAACCGGATAAGGAAATGCGTTCTATATTTCCTTATTCAGGTTTTCATTAACGTCTATGTACATTATAAACATATGATGCATATATAAACAAGTAAGTTACATATACGTAATACGAGAAGAACGTTTACAAGAGAACGTGTTTACAGAATGACAACCTCACGATAAAAAATTTATCTAATAAGAAACGCGAGCGGGTTATGACAAATTCAATACATTATACATATATATATATATATATATATATAAAGATATTAAGTAATAACGTAATATATGTGTATATATGTATCGCAATACGTAATACAATTTTTGTAATAAATAGTATAACCCTTTAAAATTAGAGATTTAATTTTAAGAATAATTTTAAAAATTTACTTTTTTAAATTTTATCCATCAGTTTTAATAGAATAATTTTAACTAAATTTATTTTTTACATTAATTGATTTGGAAAGATCGTTTTTTTTCTGTTTAATATATAATTTTCAGTAACTTTTAGATAAAATGTATTTTGATAGATACATTCCATAAAAACCTTAAAAGTCAAAAAATTAAACAGTTGAAAAATAACGAACGACCACCCTGTCGCGTGCTGTAATAATACCAGCTGACAAAAAATTTTATGAATTCTTTTATTGTAATTTCCACCTATTAAAAATAATAACAATTATCCGTCCTCATGTCATCGGGCTGTGGAGAGGATGTTTATTGCCCATTAGTCGGATTGCAACGTACGCGCTAGAAATAATAGAAAAAGAAATAATTTTCAAATTTTCTTCAGGCACTATCAGGAACTAATCTAATAAGTATTCTTCAGGTACTATTTTAATTCAGGTATTATCGGTTGAACATCCTTTGAATCGATGCACGAATCACATGCTTATACAAACTAGACATTACAAAAGATTGAACAACTGTTTGGATACTTAATTGGAACTTTTTTGAATTCCGATGATTGAAATCGGTTTAGTCAACATAGAATTTTCAATTAAATGATAATATTTCGAAATTACTAGTAAACAGATAAAATTTATCTACATTTAAATTAATTAACTGCAACTGAATCAGCTTTATTATTACACTTGTTCAAGAGTATACATTTATATAAGAAAAGAAATCAAAGCTAAATAAGAAAATTGGGAACAATACGAAAATGAATTACTGGTAGACCGCCTGCCATCGCAAAACAAGCCTAAGAATAAAAAAGGTTAAATTTATCAAAGTACATTGTTTACTGTTAAACCTTTTCGTAACCAACTTATTTCCGAAATATTAAAACAAAGACATTAGGATCAATTAATTGTTTGCCGATTATCCCAGTCCTAGTTTCCTTGGATAATTTAAATAAAATAATAAATATATGTAAATATAGACAACGTATAAAACGATGAAAAGATAAAATTGCAAAAACAAAAGGTTACACAATATTTCATTAAACCAAATATAAAAGAAGTCAATTTCAATTTAAAACATTTCCCCTTTTTAACCGACTTCAAACAAGAATGTTATAAATTCAACAATTTTTTCTTTTTACTGTATGTTACGCAATATCTCCAACGTTAGTAACCGATTTTGATAATTTTTTTATTTAATCGACAGATTATACTTTCGGAATGGTCCCATATAAATTTTAACCAAATCCGATGATAATCTTAGAAAAAATACAAAAAAAAAAAAAAAAAAAAAAAAAACGATTTTAAGGTGTGTTACGGAATGTCTCCGATGTTAGTAAACCGATTTTTATATTTTTTTTAGAATCGAAAGAGTATACTTTCGGATCGGTCCCATATAAGTTTAACCAAATCCGATGATAATCTTAGGAAAAAAAAAGTAAAAAAAAAAAGAAAAAAGATTTTTTTTATGTATGATACGCAATATCTCCGACGTTGGTAAACCGATTATGATAATTTTTTTTTTTTAATGGACAGATTATACTTTCGGAATGGTCCCATATAAATTTTAACCAAATCCGATGATAATCTTAGAAAAGATACAAAAAAATACGATTTTTTAAGGTATGTTACGTAATATTTCCGAAGTTAGTAAACTGATTTCTTAATCGAAAGGTATACTTTCGGAATGGTCCCACGTAAATTTTAACCAAATCCGATAATAGTGTTAGGACACCAAAAAGATCGAAGCGCTCGACACCCCTTTCATTTTTCCTCTGAAGTAATACCTAAACAGACTAAACAGAAAAAGAAGAACCAATTTTACATTGTTTGAAGTAGAGTTCTTATTACACAGATCATAGGGTTTTTTTTTTATTTAACAGGTTTTGGCTGGCACCGACTTCAAAAATACTTATTTGTATACTAGAGTTAATAAATAAAATTATAATTATTTTTTGAAACTGGTTTTTTTTAATCAAAATATCACGTAATAAAGTTAGAAAATTCATAAATACACGTGTGCAGAAAAACATATTATAATTGCAGTTATAAGGTCGCATAGGGGCAAACAATATAATTTTGATAAGGATGCCCACAAATATCATCACATAACAATACCTTTCATAGTGGTGACACATACACACACACGAATATATGCAAGTACTCCACCCTTTTATTCAGCGGAGCATATTCTTGTTTCCGGTTAACGGTATGATAAAAACAAACACGATCCGAGCTCCCGCATCCTGGATTCCCCTTCACAAAACATATCTCTATCTTTTTTTTATCGTTTACATAATCCGATACGTTCACAGGTACAAAACAAAAAACATACACACTTACATATAAGTGTGAATATATTATAAATATACAGTCTATAATATAAAAACAACGATGCAAAATTATCTTTCATTTTATATACACGTATATTGTTTTTATAGTCACATGTTCTTTTATACTATTTAGAAACAAAGAGAAAAAAGATTAATGAATAAATCTTGTTTACATAACACATTTATATGTAAAATAAATACTGCATTCATGTTAAGCAGAATACCCGTAAACGGTTATAGATTTTAACATTAAATCTTAAAAAAAGCCCACCCACGTCGATACACGCTTCGTAATGAAATAAGACACGAGTAACTAATTACGTTTTATAAATAAGCATAAGGCATAATGCACATCCACGTAATAAAATGTTACTAAACATAATATGTTAAACGAACACAGAGATTCACACACACCCAAGATATGAAGTTAAAAAAAAATGCCGATCTAGTAAAATCACAACAGACAAGTCGGTAGCATCTGTACCGACAATATATGTACCTAACACATTTAAAATAATAGCTAAATGTGATACTACAGAAACCTGATCCTTAGAATGAGATTGTAATTTGATCACTACGATGAAAACATAAAAACTAAATCTTAAAAAAAGAGATCTTATCGAATCCAAAAGTTCACGACTATGTAAGTTGGCGCAACGTACTCGTATATTTTATAATCGCAAACGTAATTTTCAATAATAGATGAATCTTTTATACTCACAAATCCATAAGTAAATATTATCAATAACGGAATCATCAACTACATACCTGCAACAAATAAGAAAATTAACAAATATAGATGAAAATTAATAGAGTTTAAATAATTTTATTAAATTAATTTAAAAAAAAATTATTTAGCAGTAAAGGCAATCGAAACATGCCCGGTGCGATTAGCAGATTATGAAAGAAGCACTCGACCAACTTTGAATCGTTCTAAATATTAAGTAAAGTTTTTGGTTACTAGTATAACTTAATTTTTTATTTGAAAAAAATTAAATATTATAATATTTTGCAAACTACAAAGGTTATTTAAAATACTAACTATTACACAAGATAGCTCATCGGCGGAAGGCTTAGATAAATAATCTAAGAATTCTATCGAATACACGGTCTTCTTCCCATCCAGTTAGAGTTCTCATCCCACGAAATTTTCAATTTAGTTCTAAAAAGAGTTTACACAATAATAAGGTATACTGTAGTTGGAATTAAAAATAATTTAACAAGAATATAGACATTTTCAATTGGATAACATAATTATTTTTAAAATAGTGTATATTATTAACAGTATAAACAATATACACACAGGTGATTCAGGAGGAAAGTGACATAATTTCGGAATCGACTCTAGAGCTTGTTACATTTTGTTTTCAATAATAAAAGTTGAACTTTGTTGTTTATCATAGACGTTACATAAATTTTCTCAGAATTAAATCCTCTTCAAGTTTCGATAGTAAAATTTACTCATTTATTAGTCATTTAACAAACTTATTGTACTTTAAACTTAAAAAAAAGGGTTTTCGTTACCGAATTTTTCTGTTTTACGTTGGATATTGTGAAAACTACGGGAGTTACAATTCTTACACTTGCATTATTCGATTTTTCAGTTCAAAAACATAAGTAACCATCAAGCTTACCCCATATATAACGCCTTAAAATTTCAGTATGACCTCATTTTACCGGGGAACTGAAAAACTGAAATCCGAGCGAAAATTTATGCGAAAACAAAATGTTTTCGGAAATATGTCTGATGAAAGTTTTTCCTTATTTCAAGTTCTAGAAACAATTCTCAAATTATTTCCCTTTCTCCTGAATCATTCTGTGTGTGTGTGTGTGTGTGTGTGTGTGTGTTTGTGCTATATATATATATATCACTGTAATGCGAAAATATTTTAGATTATTTTTACATAAAATAAAAGCTGATGTACTATAATTTTATTTCATTAAACGATTAGATGCGATCAGTGCACAGGGTCCTTACATTGCTCAGGTTGAGTTTAGAGAGATTGAATTACGTAGAGGATTGGATGTTGTTTTGTTTTAACATCCATTTATTGTATCCGGTGATCTTCCAGGTTTTTCTCATTGGAAGAGGTTCTATTGTTCTATTGTGGTTCCGAAACAATGTCCGCAGCTTTGTATAAAATGGAACTTGATTGTGTTTTTATTCGACAGCTTTCGAATAATCATCATGTCCGTGTAAATGTTCAGAACTTGCTCAGCATCTGTATGTTACTAACTCATATTTCTAGTATAAAGATCCTGCTGATTGTCATCTTTAGGTCTGGATAAAATTCTATGGATCTCTGGCATTGATCCAATCCTTATAGTGCGGATGTAAATGCTAAGAAACTCTTGTGACATACATTGACAATGCTAAGAAACTCTTGTGACATAGCGATTTCACCGATGATGGCGGTGAATTAATAGAGGGCTTTTTAAACCCAGCATGATCTACAGGTACATAGCATACTCTATAAGTTGCCCACCTACGTAGGTATGGTAGATGGGCGGTGAATATTTTGTGAAACGGACATCGATGTTACCGTTGGTAGGTTTTCGCTACTTATCGTAGGTAGCAATGTTTGTAATTGGAAGGTAGTTGATGATTGCTCAAATGATCAACTGTCTATGAGGTTGCTAGTGGCTTGAGTGAGCGCTACCGATGTAAAGTTCCGGTTCAGCAAGGTAGTCTTCTGCACAGGCGAACGAGCTGGAAGACATTGGTTGATTTTCTTTCAACTACGTTCCGAATTTTGGATCGGAGTCTGAATGTCTTTGATTTGGAAGATCTGGTAGTTGGTTTGTCTGCGACTTTTCTTGATGTCGCTGAGTTTTCTATTTCCCGAAGTATACCATCTGCGGGTGCGGCGAGAGGTCGCTCATTTCCGCGAGGGTGCAGTGTACGAGGCTGAAGTGCGTCAGTTATCTGTAATTTAGGTAGGGGAAGAAAGGCCCCAGGCTTTGATGGAGTAGAGGCTGAGCATCCTCTTGCTCGGTTGGGGGGTGAGTGTGAGGGCTGCGTCACCCTGTGATTGCACTCGGGCCGTGATTTAAGGGTCAATTGGAAGACCCGCGCTGAGTGACAGATTGTTGCTGACTTCCTACGAACCACTGTGTCTTCCAGGGTTGCGGAAGAAGTGTAGAAGGTAGGTTCATTAAGCCTGGGTGGCTAGGATTCCGGCTTGTCCAGTTATGTGGCTGGACATAGGCGACTTTGGCGACGAGCCACGGTTAGTTTCTTAATGCTGAGTTTGTATTGTGGTGTAGCTCTAGCAGGGCAGTGACTGCCTTCAGGTTTCCGCTGCTTTGCTGGAGCGTTTGTAGGAATATTAGGCTTGGCATCGCCGGGTCGGTTCGTTTGTTCGGGCGGCCTTGGTGGTGTTGGGTCTGATCTGGGCTAAGATGTGACGAGAAGAGAATCTCACGGCAAAGATTGTTGGTTTGCGGAATGCCTCTTAGGTACACTTTAATAAATACGTGACGCAATTTCTTTCCGGCTATGGTGGTTTTGGAGACAGACTGCAGAAATTCGGCCTGGTAGACTCTGGGATGTCCTCAGTGTGGACAATTGGATGACAACTACCATGTTTTTTATAAGTAGTAGTACACCGGTGGGAATGTCACTCGCGGCATTCGTATTCGTAATGTATCGCGGCTGGCATCCTCGCCCAGACTGACTGGAATATGTCAAAAGCAGAGGTTTCGAAGATGACCTCCGATAAAGCCCATAAGGGCTAGGAACGGAGAGGTTGATAGAGGATGTTTTCTCCTACGGGGATTAGGATGAAATTTAAGGAGGTAACAGTAACGGCCAAGGTGTTGCATTTTCCCATCCGTATCTATATTCTCATTTCTACGCGACAGGAATTTCAAAATTTCTACGTGATATTTTCCAAGCGATGATCGATAAACAAACTAAAATTTATGCAGGAACATAATAGTTTTGATATATATTTAACAAAAAAGGCATAAATTTATGTAATTAATTTAAAAGAAATGTTTACCTTAGGATTGTTCTTTGTGGAAATGCTCTAACCGTCATCTAAAAATGTACAATCTTCATATAATCAATCTAAAAGATTATCTCATATGAAAAAAAGATCGTTTTCAAGTCATCATCGATTCAGGAAAGAATTTTCAATGTAAATCCCTTCTTTTGTTTTTCTTTTTTTTTTCCCCCTCCCCTGAGCCGGACCTCCAATAAAGTATAGCACAGCTCAGAAGAGGTCAGCGCACGCTAGTGGTATGCTAGGG
>JAAAKQ030031012.1:5149-17212 GCA_010016005.3 Zanna intricata
TATATATATATATATATATATATATATATCATTTTAGAAAAAAAATATTCAGGAACAAATAAACTGTATTTATTTATTTTAAATATAATTTATTTGTAAATAATTACCACTATATCCTTTATATATATATATATATAATTTGTTTTATATAAACCTATGTCAATAGAGAACATTTTATTTTATTTATATTTCCATCTCATTGTAAACAATTTTATTACTTTTATTTCATCTAGGGTGGAATATTTTTAAGAGGAATTTCTGTTACTGTTAAATAAATATGTTTTTACATTTGAATCTACAGATATTTTTATTGTTATTTTAACACTCGGTTTAATTAAATTCTATAAAAAGAATTTTCTATACAGTAGAAAGATAATTAAATTTCCCTTAGGTGAACGTAATAGAGTTCATGGAATGGAATTGGATATCAAGTGTTCTTTTATTCTTAGTAACTGATATTTTCTGTTGAATGTTAATAATAACGAGATATGAACTGAATTGGGCTAAACTAAAATAAAAATGTCTGGTGGTTATATATGTAATTTATTATAAATTCGTTCTCTTGTATAGTATTCCATTATTAAAAAGTAATGTAACTGAAAGAAATTCTAGGTAAAATACAAAATTCACCTAAACTTTCTTTCAGTTATATTACTTTTACAAGATTTCAGTTATATTACTCCTTTAATAAGAATAATTAAAGGCCTATTGATATATACAGAGTGATTCAAGGGGAAAGGGAAATGATTTGGAAACTAATTCTAGAGTTTAAAATAATAAAAAAAGTTCCAACAAACATATGGCTGAAAATGTTTTGTTATTGAATTATGGTTAGCCCAAAAATTTTCGCCCGGATTTCAGTGAGATCATACTGACATTTTTAAGACGTTTTATAAGGAGCAAACTCAATGGCTTCTTGTATTTTTGACCTGAAAATGTAATGAAATAGTTCCCAGAACCGTATCTTCCGTAGTTTTCTTGATATCTAAAGAAATATAAGAAAATTTTGTGACAAAAAGTTTGACAAAAGAGTTTTGTAGGTTTAGGTTACAATAAATTTGTTAGATAACTAATAAATTAATAAATTTTATTATCAAAAGTTGTAGAGAGTTAATTCTAAGAAAACTTATGTAATAAAGTCTGTAAAAAAAAAACCATTACTCTTATAAAAAACAAAAGAGAAAAATATTATGACTGTATGTAGGTTAAAAAATTTCCTCAAATTATTTCTCCTTCGTCAAGATCGCACTCTCTCTGTGTGTGTGTTTGTGTGGGTGGGCTTATGTTTTTAATTTTAATCCAAATCACTTATCTTTAATTTTATTAAGTAATTTTTTCTTTAAATTTTTAATATCTCTAAGTAAAATTTCCATTGTTTTTTATTCCTATAACCGTTTTATTTCATTTTAATATATTTTTTCTTTTCTGTTTAGCCTCCGGAACTATCGTAAGGTATTACTTCAGAGGATGAATGAGGATGATATGTATAAAATGTAGTCTTGTAGAGTCTCAGGTTTGACATTTCGTCATTTGAGTATCTATAAATATTTTATACACATAATTTATGGTTTTATTTATAAACATGATGACATGATGACTAAATATGTAAAAACAAAAACACATATACATCTAGTCTTTTATATTATTGCCTAATATTTAGATATTACTTAACTCTACAAGATATTGATTGTACAGTTAAGTAGCATGCTGAATAAATTTGCAATGCAAACATTGTAATTAACAGAAAGAATTATATTTTTAAAAATTACAGGTTTGCTTCAGGTTGCTATGACTCAACTAAAAATAAAAGAACAGTTAATTATTTTTTTAAGGGGGGAAACTAATGACAAATGCAATCTACTAATTTTAAATTTCAATTGAATTAATTAATGAAACATGAGGTTTAGAATTGGCAAAATCTTAAATGAAAAAAAAAACTAAAGAAAAACTAATTTTTGATAAGTGATTTGGTGTAATAGAAGGATCCAAAAAGAGAGAGATAGAAAACCTACGAAGATAAATCACCAGAAACACAATATCAATAAAAAGTGAAATTTTAAGGAGGTTTAGTGAGGAGAATAACCGGGGAAAAATTGTATATATATATATATGAATTTTATTCATTTTATTGAAATAAAATTAAGTATCATTCAAAAAATGTTTTATGGAAATAGTAAAACAAAATCATACTAATATTATAAAAAGGTGGCTGACGTTATTCCGAGAGGTGATTCCGGCCACCAATTTGATGAAGGGGGAGGTATCTTAGTGGATGAGAGCCCACATTGTCATCTGCGCGAGCAGATGTCGGTTGGCAGAGCTTTTTACTCCTCCTACGCAAAACAAAAAAAAAAATCTTAATATTATTAAGAGGAAACATTTGTATTTTTGTGTGTTTGTAACGAATAAACTCAAAAACTACTGAATCGATTTCAAAAATTCTTTCACCGTTAGAACGCTACATTATCCCTGAGTAACATTGGTTATATTTATAACTACAAAAACTTAGGGAGCCTACTAAAACTTCAATAATGTAACCCAAGGTTGGTTTGTAAAGTTATTCGGTGGGAAACAGAATATTCGATTGTTTGCAAAGAATAAAAGTAAGTAAACGGTTTGGTTTTTTTGTAAAATTGGTATGGTATTTTTGTTATTATATGTTAATAACATGGGTTAATGCTTTACCCATTTCTTTTGATTCATATTCGGTCAACCATCAGGTATATAGCATTAAACTACTATGAACTTGTAGGCCTAATTTCACTCCAAAAATACTTTTACTTATATTACCGAATTTAAACAACAAATAATTTTAAAAAATAATAATAATAATCTTTTTTTGTTGATAATTTGCATTAATGATTTTATTATATTTCATAGTATTGTCATAGGATAAATATTTTAAAATTGTAATTAAGAAAAATATTGTTTGCAATTATAATGTCTAAAGATAATTCATAAACCCAGTTAAAGTTCGGTTCTGGTCACGTCTAACAACTAAGTCATAGAGAATGCTGTTGAATCTCGTTAACAAAAGTACTTGGGTGCAATGAATATTCATAGGCAATTGGTATTTCACTGGTGTTAGTAAGTATTTCATTGAGACTGGTAATATATATATACATATATATATAAAATAATAATAAATTATATAAATTACGTTATTATAAGATAAATTATAAATAAAAGAAATATATATATATATTTTTTTGTTTCACCTCCGAAATCACCGTTAGGTTATATCTTCAGAGGATGAGATGAACGAATTGTAGCGTGTGTGAAAAATGCCAATGCCTGACCGGGATTCGAACCCGGGACCTCCGAATAAAAAGCCGAGACACTACCTCGGCTACGGAGGCCGGCAAAAAAAATAAAAAATAAAAAAAAATATATATATATATATTAAAATATGAAAAATGAATATGATTATAAATCATTTTCAAGTAATTAAATGTAAACATGTGAAATAATATTAAGATAAATGAACATTAAATACAAAAAAAATAATTTAAAATAATTCATAATTCGGAAGACGCTATTGAAAATTATTTTGAGCATTTATTTATGTATACCTTTGAACGGAAAAAAATCAATTGTTTTTTGTTCTTACTTTTTAGCATTACTTAAAATTCAATTGTACTGTAAATACTCATTTCAGTAGAAGAAAATTTGTTCAACAAATTTTTAAATGGTTCAGCAATTTATTAAAAATGACAGTAGAGGTATGTTTAGAGGATCTTTTCTCATAAGCCTTAGTATTTTCCGGTATTATACAAATAAAATTCTGTTTTCTGGTGTGGTAGAGGTAGATATTATTGTTTTTTTTTTTTTTTTTAAATAACTGACTGTTTTTATTTAACAAAGATTTCCTATTCATAAATACGAACAAAAATAGAAAGTTAACTTATTTAATTTTTTTTAATATCGATGTGTAGATCCATATTTACAAGTCCAGATAATAATCTGGCAGCACATTTTTTATATCAAGAATCGTTTTTTTTTTTTTTTTTTTTTTTTTGAGAGCTCTCAAGAGATGACATTATACTTCAAATGGGGGAATGTACATATGTATAGTAGATATTTACTAATGATTGATTACAAGCTTATCGTTCCATTAAAATCTTTCTAAAGAAAACAGTACAATTTGATTTTGTTATAAACGAAATCAATTTGATTACTCCAAGAGAACTTTTCATCTAATAAAACATTCAGATATTTTACTTCTGGCCACCAAAAATATCAACGATATCATTAACCAGAAATATTCTCATTAGTTCAGCACTTGTATCTGAAAAGTAAAACCCAACGGTGTTCTATATTTAAAGTGATCTATATTTAAAGTTTAAAATTTATTAAAATCTTAATTTTTAAATTACTACTACTAGTTTAAATAATTACCTTCAGATATAAATACATTTTTGTCATTTGCGGAGATTGTTACAATGAATAGCAATGATTTTAAATGAATCAAGATTTTGATGCGGGTCATTAATAAATTACAAAAAAAGCAATGGACCAAGAACACATATAGACGAACTCCGCGTTCTATATTTTTAAAATCTAGAACACGGAGCTCTAGATTAAGTTAGTATAAAGTTTTACATGTGTATTTTTATAATAAAATGCAATTTCAACTACTTTTTCACATTTGGTAACTAAACGAATTATACGGTTTAAGTTTTTTTTAACCAATTATATGAATTCTTCTAATATCAATATTACTAAGTTTTTTCACCACGAAAAAACATAGAACTAAATTGACCACAGTATCGAGATCAATAAAAATTAAATAATCCTTTAATCTACGTAATTAACTCTTCTTTTTAACTGGGAAGGTTTTAATTATAAATACGTATATTTGTATCAACAGCTGTAGAAAATTAAGTATTCCCAAGTGAATGCTTCACCCAACTGCCCCATTTCTCTATCCACAAAATAAAATAAAAACAATCGCATTAAATAAATATATTAAATATAAAACATAAATTTAGATTAACATATTTTTTTTTGTAGCAAACAAAGATTATCACCGTACTTCTTGCAATTTTAGTAGACTGAGTTCTTGTAATCATAGTTTATTCTTTCATAATTGTAAGTCCCTGCTGATCCTTACCCTATACTTATTTAAGTAATTATCATGATAATTTATTAATTTATTTTTATATAAAAAGCTTTAAGTCACGTTAAATTCTTAGTACCACTCCGCCGATTTATGATTAGAAGTAAGTGGTATAATAGGCCTTTAACAATATAATAATAATAAAAGGCCTTTCATCTGGATATACCGGGTTCGAATACTGATCAGGTTTATACGCTTCCATTTCCTATTCTCATTCACAAACTTTGAGCTTATATGTTGAATTAATCATCAAATTAAAAATACATATTTAATTTTGGTGTAATTATATCGATATTTATTGAAATTACTTTTTCATTTTTTGTGTAAGTGAATAAATATTAGTTAAAAACACAGAATACTTTCTAAGTTAATAAAAGTTTTTATAATAACTTTTTTTATAAATATATAACAAACAAAAGAGAATGATTGTCTAAAAAATACCATTTCCTCTAAAAAGAAATATAATAACAATATATTTCAACGGTTGTTCTTTCAGCAGTGGTGGTGAAAATTTAGTAATAGGTAGGAGAGAAGTAAAGTCAGTGTTTTATGACTGCAAAATGTAATCATGATTAGTGAACCGTGACTCTGAAAATTTTAATTGTCTACCCATGTCCGTAATAGGAATTATGTTGTTATGCGGCATATTTCTGAATAAATTCTCTCAAGACCGTTAACTCTACTATTAACTTCTATCATGAACAATGCCGAATTTCACTACTAAATAGAACTTGTATTAAGTTTATTAATCACATCCTCGCTCAAGTCATAATTCATGTCTCGGCCCATGCAATTTAAATTCTCTATACCTTACCTACGGTAAAAGTTATATTTTATGTCTTAATATCATAAAGTAAAGGGTGTTTATAAATTTATTTCTCTATTTCCTGTACTGATATAATTTAAACAATAGCTCAGTATTCCCTACCGCCATTTGGACTTTTTTTTTATACTTAAAAATTCTGTAACTAAGCAACGAAATTTGTTAGGAATTTTTTGTCATTTAAATTTTTGGTCATATATCCAATTTACAGTATAATAGAAATAAAATATTTAATAATTACTTTTCAACAAGAAAAATTTAATACGAAAACTTTTATGTTTTGCAATCTAAGTAGACAGAGTCATAATTATAGCCAATTTCTTTCAGATATTGAATATAATTTGTTGCCTATGACTTTAATATTACTAATAGCTAATAAAAATTACCAACAATGATTAATAATAATAATTTGCATCCCTCTTTGAGAAATTCTGTAATGTTTTATACATTATTATTTTCCATCGTATGTAGCCTAAAGCTGCCAGCAGTATAATTTAACCATGATAACAGGGGAATAAGGGAGGTACGTTTATAATTTACGCATGAAATAATAATCTTGTTAACTTTATACGGTAATAAGCAGATACTCATTTTATAATTTGAAAATTATTTCTTGATAAATTTCGCGGGAATCTTCAAAATGTACTATCGGAAAATATTAATAAAATTTGTTTGATCTATGTAATAAATTACATTACAATTTAATAAGATTTTAAATTAATTTATACTATTTTAAGTAATCACAGCAGAACTCAGTTGTTATAATATTCTAATTTTCTAATTAGTAAGCTATTTTTTTTTTAATCCACCAATAAAATTTTTAAAAAGATAATCAGTTATAGAATGTAAAAAATATGGTAGATCAACTTATACATATATATATTTATAGTCTGAATATATATATGGTTTAAAAAAAGTGGTTGTATGTAATATCATAACACATAAGTTAATCATGAAAATGGCACTCCCAAAAATAATAGTTTAAAATAATATAATTACTAGAGGATTTTGTTGAAAGAAGTGGTTTCAGATTTCATTCTGCGTTGACCCGAATTGATGTTTTTATTAGCAAATCTCTCTAATCAAGATAAAATTTATGTTTAATCCTAAAAGTAATAATTTCAATATCTTTTCTGCAGGGACTACTAGAATAACGGATATTATTATCAAATAAAGCGAATCAAACTAGTACATTTTATGTTTTTGATTATTTTTAAAAACTCAAAATTTTCACTATTCTTTGTCATCTGACTTTATGACAAAAAATAAGAGTACTATTAATAATAACTACTTAATAATAGTATTACTTAATAATATTAAGTAATGTCTGTATTATTCATCCGGAGATAAATGATTCAAGTCTCAGAAAAGATATGTTTAATACGCTTTAAAAAATTCGTTTCATTATCATGCATTGTATCTATTACATGTGCCCATTAGAATACTTCAGATGAATGAAAAAAGTGAGAATAGTGTCTTAGATCTGTTGAAGTATTAAAGCTGTGGCTACTGTAAATGCTTTCTTTTGACAAAAAAATATTTTTTCCCAATGAAAGAAAACTATTAAATAATAGTTAAATGTTAAATTCCAGTCAACATAATATTTTTTGACTCAATTACATACCCTCACTTTTCGCCCTAGGAACAACTAATAGATGTGTTGAATACCTATCACTGACTTGAATAATAGCAACCAACCGCAATTAACTCCTTTACATTCCAATTTATTCTGGCTAGAATTTTGTAACAGCAGCTAATTGACGATATAAAATGAATTTTTTTGTAGCTTGTGAAAAAATGACATGCCTGACCAGGACTTGAACATAGAATTTCTAGATGAACGGTAGAGACGCTATTACCTCCACCATCGAGTTCAACCGACATAAATAATTGTATAATTTTCTTTCTTAAGGGTAGTTTACTTTTAAAATAAAAAATGGTTCTTACATTCATTGCCCTTAAAATTTTATTAAAAAAGGAAAACTAATACGAGTAAATTACGTCAAAATGCGCTTAATTACTTTAAATTATAAATTATTAACAGTTCTGGAAATAATTGGGTAATAAATTTTACGAAAAATGTAATTTGTGAAAACGTAAATTAAGTTTATAGATAATAATAAAAAATACAGATGAAAATGTAAATAAAATTGTTCAATAAAATATAAAACAATTCGTATTGTAATATGGTGAAATTTTAATAGGTTAGTAAGTAGAAAGAAAATTTTATCTTTCATTAGTGTGAATGACCTTAGAAAGACGGATGCGAAAATGCTGAGAAAACTGTAACATCGAGGTCGGATGTCCTGCCGAGAATCGCTGATGGTGACCGCCACGCGCGTACGAGGTAAAGGAAACGAGCTAGCATATATAGAAGGCGGCCAGTAGGGTCGGGGGGAACTAGATGATAGTGAGCACGGGACCGCGTTCATCCGCCGTGGTGGTCCGCGGTACGGTGGAACCGTATGCAGCCCTTAGAAGAGTCCCAGCAGCAACGAATTTTGCGGGTCGGTAGGGTACTTAAATTATTGTTCTGGTATAACGTAAACGGGGTGAAGTTAAATCAGAAGCGAGTAAAGTGAATAGTAAAGTTTCGCTAACAATCTTTTAGTGATTCTCTTTCGTGCGGTATCGTGTATGTGGCCGATTCGCGACGCTTGAACCTGACCGCGACTATGGACGGTCGACCAGGTGTATGGACTTGTAAGTACCTAGTGGTAATCAGACAATAATTGTTAAATTTTTAGAAGCTCGGAAAACATTCAGTGTAAATAAATAAATTAATTAGTTTATAAATTTTACTTATCGAAAAATTAATTAGTTAGGTAATTAATTTTGAAATTACGTTTAACCTCAAGAAAAAGGGGAATGAAGAGATTGTAAACGAACGATTTATTTAGTTGATATTGTTCCTTATCAAAAATTTAATTAGTTGGATAATTAATTGAAAGGCGTTTGTACCTTATCAGAAGTGAATAAGCTGGACATAGTCTTCCCAAGCGGAAAGGTCACTTTAAGACTTTTATTGTTGGATTGTTTTATTTTTATGTGGTATGCCCCTAGAGTATAACCTATAATGATGGTTGGTGTGTGATTGGGGCAGGAATTTGGATTGCATCCCTGATATCAGTTGAATTGTGAACAGGACAATTCCTATAAATGTTGGTTACGAACCTGATTAGAAGAGTAAGGAAGTTTCTTTGTTTACGTAACTTATTGTAATTAAGGGTTATGAAGGATTTTTGTGGTTACGTGAAACTGATATAAATGCTGGGTATGCACAATGGTTATGATGATAATGTTTTTTAAGATAAATTCTTATACAAAAGACATTTGCGGGAAAATGTTTTGTAATCGCTTGTCTTGAATATGACAACTGGTAAGAAAACTGGTTATGACAGTAAATAATTGTTATGATTTGTGTTGTTTTTTCAATAACTTTGTAACTTTTTTTTTGGAAGCTCGGAAAAACAAGTGACAATATAAATATAAGTAACCATATAAAACTAACAATATAAAAACGGTAACAATAAAATAAACAAAATTTTATTTAAGTTAGTATATTTATTTTTATTAAAATTATTATTATTTTTAATTTTATTTATTTCTTCTTATTTTTTATTGATGTATTAAATGTATAAATCCTGGTTATGATGATAATTATACGTTAAGATAATTATTCTATATATAAGACAACTGGTATGAACATTTGTTACAATTGTAGTCCAATATTAAATAGCCATTTACGGGAGAATTTTTGGGTAAAAATTTTTTGACCCGTCCCGTACCACGTTACACTTATATACATCTTAATTATGTTACAATTAAAAATATTTGTTAAGTAGACCAATGAAAGGACTCATAAAATTTTATAATTTTATAAACAGTATCAAAAAAATTAATAAATAGGTCTAAAATCAATAATTTTATTTTGACAATACATAATTGTAAAATTTGAAAAATTTCAGATTAGTTAAATTCTTAATATTTAATATTGAACAATGTCACAATATTTCATGAATTAGGTTCGTAAAATATATTATTATAATACGAAACCCCTTCCAAAAAATAGTATTCATAACTTGTTTTATGATAAATAATAATTAATACTTTTATTGCTCCGGATCAATCGCAAGTCCAATCGAAAGTTTGTGCAATTACATCTACATAATGAATGGGACGAGCACCGACATGGTACTTAATTACCTTCATTGAAGTCGGCCAACTGGGCTATGGTATTACTCAGGATCTCTCTGTAGAGTACGGATTTAGCGGTCCTGAGCTGGTTGCAATTGAGTTTCTCGGTTTCCAATATATACAGCTCTATAGGAAAGTTTATGACTGTGATCTGGTTATTCCGACATAGGTAGAGTGCGGACAGGAAGTACTTATCCTTTCTCACGGAGGTGGAACCGGGTTGAGGGTGAGCTGATGTGATTTTGCTCTGCCAAAGTCTTGCGCTGCTTAACGGGATTAGCAGAGATTGTTGTCTCGTGGGTAAAAGTAGTGTAGCTCTTATGCTACATGCCAGCCGTAGGATATCGGTATAGCTGATTAGGGAATACATGATTCTCCGGCAAGGGTTACATCTACGGAACCTGGCTGGGACCCAGTCAATGATCCAACGCATACTCAACTACCTATTTCCCGCACCTTGTGATGTATTGACTGATGAAAACATTTTTATGGAAGAATTTACTTCCACATTTTCTGTGGTTGAGGACTCACACAAATACTCTCTGTGGTAAATGAGTTGGGGCATTCTTAATACTCATCCTATACTCTGATTTTCCTAAGGAAATTTGTAAGCCTGTCTTTTTGGCTATTTTTGTCTTATAGTTTCACCACACCCTTTTTTATCTTTTAGGCTCTGTATTATGTTTTTAACTTCATCCCGAGTTGGTGACACTGAGTGGGAACCGTTATTTCGTTCTACTTCTCGAAATCTTTCCTCTGGTTTTTTACAATCTGGTAGTTTCCCAAAGTAATAAATAAGCCAGGTTCACAGTTGTCAATGGATAATTAATCAATATATGTAAAATATTGAAAAAAATTTACATAGCTTTAAAACCCCAACATTCATTTTGAAACACACTTTATTATATTTTTTTGGCATAATTTTTAATTTTTATTATTCACAGGCAGATAAATCATACAAAACCAGCATTTTAAAGTTATTAAAATTAAAAAAATTTTATTTTTACATTTAAATTAGTATCCTTGCTTATTATAATTTTATTTTTTAATATTTTACGCAATAAAATTTAGTGATTTTTTCTTTTACCTAAAATATTAATATCACAAAAACGAAAATTGTATGTAAATGAAAAATATCTAGAGTATTATTAAAAAGTGTTTTATAAGTAATTTTTGTCTTTATTTAGTTAGACTTGACGGTACCATTACTTTCAAAGTTGTGTCAAACTAACTTAAAGTGTAGCTAACATTTAGCGAAGTAAGACTGTTTTCCTTCGAGGTAGATTAATTTTAGATCTCCTTTTATATGATAGTTGGGAAAGGGAAGTAGATGAAAACGACTGAGATAGAAAGAAAGTGAGAAAGTAAGGTAGAGAATATGAGATTTCCCAGGTGCAAGGAGGTGAGTCGACGCGGATTACAGGACCGTGGAACAATCTCCAACGCGCACAGCCCCCACCGATGTGATTTACGAGTAAAATGCAAATTAATGATGAGCGGCACTCGTTGACACCGGCAAACTTCCTAATGCAAGAGCTCTGTACGGAGCTTTTCTGATGAAAATTTATACTTACCTTCCTATTCTTCTTCATACGACTTACATGATCTTGTCTGGTGAAATTTTTCAAGCCGATACAAATCGTTATCTGCACTTTCTCTTGGGATTTGTGATAAAAGAAAATTATTTTTACCATTTATTTTACTTTCAATTTTTAAAATGTTAAAAGAACTTTTTATTACACGTACATGAGTAACATAATGTTCAGTCCTTTTTGATTATAATGTAAAGACTAACAATTATTATCTAAAATTCTGATTTATTTTATTCCAACAAATGTCTGTAACTGTATCGTAATAAATTTTGCCTGATTAATATAACTATTTGGGCCAGATAAAAACAGAGTAGTTTTGGTTCAGTTTTATT
>JAAAKQ030031023.1:0-17209 GCA_010016005.3 Zanna intricata
ATGCAAACTCAGTATTAAGAAAATAACTGTGGCTCGTCGCCAAAATCGCCTATGTCCAGCCACATAACTGGACAAGCCGGAATCTTAGCCACCCAGGCTCCTACTACCTTCTACACTCCTTCCTTAACCCTGGGAGACATAATGGTCAGCAACAACCTGCCACTCAGCCCGGGTCTTCCAATTGACACTTAAATCAACTTAAGGGTATTGATTGGCACCTTACGGTGCCAATCGAATGTCGACATCAATCACATTTGCCTTGAACGCCTATCGTGACTCATTTCTACAGCTTCATGCCCTTCTATAAACTTACTAGCAGTCGTGGATATGACAACGTCATACCCCCAAACTGCGCGCGTACTGAAGTAAACATTTCGGCGGGTTTGACGCAAACATTCGTGAGAAATTTCATAGTAATATACTGCACATCTAGCAATGGAACCTCTTTCACTAACATGACGCTATTGGCCAGAAAGAGCGGAATATCTAGGCTGCTAGGGCATCCATTCTCATCCCCCATCATCACTATCAATATACTCGCCATCCTGGTCACCTCTTCGAGCGGTGAAGATAAAAATTCGGTTTTTATTTCACTGACTCTCATATGTTTTAATCCTACAAGATTATTCTAGCCAATGAAAAATCATACATTACTTAATAAATCATAAATAGAAAATGGAAAAGACGTTTCCGATTTTTAAAAAAACCTGCAAACTATTGAAAATGATATAGAATGCTAGAATTCAAAATTAGATTAACACAATTCTAAAAGTAATTATTAAAAAGATAAGAATATTACAGATTCTTGTAAAAGAGGGAAAAGAATAAACGAAGACAAAGATTAATAAAAAGAATTCGGGATTAATTAAACAGAAGTTAATAAAAAAAAAAAAAATTGGCATAAAATAGAAAGAACGGGAGAAACTCATCAAACTATCAGACGGTAGATGAAATGGTATTTATAACAAATTGTAGTGATTATAGAAGAATTTCTAGAGGAGATTCAACAAAATTTTTTTCTAGAGTGTAATCCTACTTTTTTCTAGAGTTTTATAGAGTGTAGTCCTCACAACTCCACCTTCTCACGATTACCGGCACACACGCAATAACCAATAAAAAATCATCAGGTATTTTTCATCTATTTACCGACATCATTCTAAAGATATTTACTTTAATCCGGATATAATCTAACTCATTTTTATCCGAATAAAGGTAATTTTATTGTTGTTTGTTTTTATTCTACAGTTGTCCACGTTAAAAGATTCTTGGACTCTTTAACAGATTCTTGGAAGTATAAAATAATTTTTTAAAAATTCCATAAAGGGAAACTGTACAGTAAATTTTTAATTGTATTTAAAGTAATCATCTGATTTTAATATTTTAAGAGAATGTAACTTATTTTATTTTAAATCTTATTTTAAATTAGAATTATAAATTGCGTCCCTTGAACTCTGTTGTTGCAGTTTAAAATAAATAACCTAAGATAAGGTGTTGTGTCAACACGTAATAATACGAGCGTGAAACATTGGCTACCTGCAGTCATAGTAAATAAATCGTAGAAATTTGTTAAATAAATGTTATATATAGAGGGAGTATGTAATTTATTGTAACGCTTGAATAATGACTTTATCTATCTACTTTTTTTTATCTTATTTTATTTCTTCACTTTTCCACCTCAATGTTTATATTTCTGTTCGTTTTGTTTTGTACGAGTAGCCTGTATTTATTACGTGATTTATCAAATGCTTAAACACAGGTGAACGTAGGTGTTTGTCGTATGACCTCATGTCAATTTTTATAACTATCCAAAACGAAATAAACCAAGGTGAAATAATGTATTTACCAATAGTTGTGATGTGTGTGCGCGTGCACATGTGTATATGGAAGGAAATCGAGTAAATTCAGCTAAGTCATTCCCGTCAATTTGTCTTTATGCTCACTTCACTGGTTATTTCAACTTCTTAATGAAGAAAAATAACACGACGAGAAATTAATAATAGTGTAATATACACACACATACGCAAAAGAGAGCTTATGTAAGTTCTTTTATATTTTTCAGTAGCTTTCAATAGTGACTTTATAATAATAATAATAATAATAATAATAATAATAATAATGTTAACCTTGTTTGTAACATTCATAACGAAAAAAAAAAATAACAATGAATTTTTAATTTATTTTAATGAAAAAGAATTCCTGTTTACATTTTTTAGGTACGATGTGTGGGGTTTTCTAAGTGAACATTCTTAAATCACATACGTTAACATTTTTAAAACCGCAGAGGAATTAAAATAGTAAAAAAACCGATGTTTATAATATTCGTTGAGAAAAATAAAAGTTTGTCTTTGAAACTTTGACTATGTAAACTTTGTTTTTATATGAAAAACTAAGATTTCATATAAAAAAATGGTATAAAATACAAAAATGGGAGATAACGCATTAAAACTGCTCTGTTCTTTTCTTCAATAATTGACAAACTTTATTTGAAGAGAACATGATTACCAATAAAATAACCCTTTTTTATAACTATTACTACTTAATTAAATGAAACTTAATAAGAAGATTGTATATGACAGTTTAAAATTTATGTATATATAGGAACGGGATTCTCGTTTTAGAAATATTAAAAAAAAAAATATTCTACAAAGGTTTTTACTTCCCAGCGAATATAGTTAGAATAGCTATATATATATTTTTTGTTTTTTTAACTGAACAGAAATCTTTATTCCTCATTATACATATTTGGGTCTCGCCAATGCTCTAAGTCTTATCAGTAAATGTCCATTCAATACAGTACAAATACATTAATAATGAAAAATACAAAACTGAATACATTATTAATTACATCAAAAAACAAAGTTAAAAATTTATACCTACTAATAAATTTATTATAAAAGAAAAATCAAACAAAATTATATATTACCAAAAAACAGTGTACTATCATGTTTATAATAAAAATACTATTAATTATGGAAAATATTTACTAGCCTCATAAAGAGGTTGTAGTGAAAATAAGTTTCAATCGTAACGAAATAGAGAATATAACTATTTGTTGTTTTAAGATTAACATTTATTCTAGATATTTAACGTTTCAGAGACTTCTTCTTAATTCTACATTCTAAATTTCATCGAAATATTTTTTTCTTAAAAAATTATAATTTGTCGTATCTTTTATCTCTTTTGGTAACATATTACATAAACTAAGAACAACAACTTTCAATGACTTTCTACCATATAAATTATTATAATTAGAAAAAAAACTAGATCTTTATATCTAGTTGATAAATTTTTTTTTTTTTTCTTTTAAAGTAATTTTTCATATGGAACATACATATCAATATTAATTGATAAAAACCTGGAGGTGAGAGAGTTGATACAGCATTAAAATAATTTCTCCCTCCTATCAACGACGGTCTTTCTCTAAATTATTTAATTAATTTTTCGAATTTTTTCAGTTAAATAATTAGCTTTATAACAGATTTATCAAGCATGGCCCGTTGGAATGATTATATAATATTTAAAATAATTAAAACCCACTTACCAACAATTTTATAAATTTTAGTTCAAGCTCTTTTGGAATAAAATTCTATCATCAGGAACTTAAAAATATGTATTATAATCTTATTAAAACTAAATCTTTGTTGTCATAATGTTTATGTAATGTATATAACGGTGGTCGTCGTGTGTTTAAAATTATGTCAACGTCCTCTCATTGTGAATGTCTCCATCATGCGGTGGAGAATGTACGGTGGAAACATTCTCCATCATTGAAGCTTTGAAACTTTGAAGTTGAAGCTTTGATAATGAAAGCTTATTAGTAAGCTTAGGTTGGGGCTCTGAAGTGAACTCCAACCGTTTTATCTTTATTTATGCGAAGTTGCCTTTCATTAGATTGTTTCATAAAAATAATTAAAATTTTTCCGTAGACCCGATTCAGCTGTTTCAAAAAACTTATGAATAACAAAGATTAATGTCATTGGCATACATGAAGACTCTACACTAGTTTAGCTCGCGGTAGACTTTATCTAGGCTTTCTCTACTTATTGCCTCTATCTAGGCATATTAAGAACAATATCAGACCTAAATGACTTATATTAAAGATGAAAGTATTAGTGATCGTGTCGAAAATAGGGTATCGATCTTTTTACAAATCTTTATTTTCAGAGTCTAACTAGTTCATCTAGAGTAAGAAACATATGTATGTATATGCATATATGTCGCCCTGCTTTTGGCCTATACTCAGATTTGATCAAACCGATTTTCTTCAAATTTTGGTCAAATATTTCGATTTTCTTCACAGGCACTTTAAAATTTAAATTTTTTGCGTTTTATTTTTACGTCAGGACATTTGTTTATTTACATCTATCCAAATTACTTAACAACACTGTTGTTATGGTAAGTATAATTTCATAATGTAAATTAATAACTCTATGGAAAACTGTTATGAAGGCAAGAATAATTTCCATCCAAATTTTTAAGAATCTCAGTCATTTGTTATAAAAGAATACGTAAACGATTTCACCTAAGACTAGATATAAGTGTACAAGTAAAATTTTTGTATATTTTTAGAACAGATATTCCGCTATACAGCCCTAAAAATGGGTTAATTTTTTATTATCCGTAATTATTCTTAATTCTAAGAGATTTACATAAATAAATATACACTAAAATAAATTCACTAAAATAAATAATTAATAATAAAATAATAGAAATAAAACATTTTTATTAAAATATAACTATTTTCATCTAGAAATTCATAACAGATATTTTTTTAAAAAGACTTTTTTCTTTCTTACGATGGGTAATATATAATTTATCCAAATTGGATTGGTACAAAATTTAGTTTCTAAATCTCAGCATAAACCATAACTTTTATGGACTAGCGAAATGAATAAAGAAAATAAAAGTGTATAATGCAAAATTTTTAATATACACATTTTTATTAACTATTATTTTATACTAAGTTAGGGTATGAAATGTCAACTTTCATAGAGATGTGATAGCGTCTACCCTTTCATCAGAAAGGTCGAGAACTTGAATCTTAATCAGTCATAAAAACCTTCATGTACTAAAAAATCGTTATTACATATTTCTATGCAAATAAGCTTCAAGACAATATTATACCGAAAATTATAAGCTTCAAAATTATACCGATCTCAGATTGTACCATCAAAGTCTGGTATTAGGGTTTTAATGAAACTAACTTAGCTTTAAACAGAAAAGTCTTCGTGTAAACAAAATAATATACAAGCCCTACATAACTCAAAACCATGGGTATATCAACGCTTCTAAGCCTAAACGGTTTGCTCTTTGTCATTTAGCATCACTACCCTGTGTTTGAAGGATGATTTTTAATGATTTACATCCTTATATTCTTATACTAATTGATAATTGGCATTATTTACGCTGAATTATGACTTATTTTTATGATTTTTTTACCAACAAGATTTGAGTAATAAATATTAACGAAGACGTTATTAACAATAAGCTATTAAATGATAAATCATACTTCCATTTATGCGGACATATTAATAAATAAATTTTCCGTTACCGAGAATTAGCTGTAATGAAATAAATCAAGAAATAATATACTGAACTAAAAGCAGCGTATAGTGTAGATCTTCTATAATAATCGATCCCCATTTTTTCGAGGACAGAAATGTAGCGGTCGTTATTATAATCACATCAGAGCAATATATCTAAGTGATAGAAGTATTTTTATCTCATCAACTGGTAGAAAAACCTGAAATAAATAGATATACTTAGTTTTAACAGGATGTAGCCCGGTCTCACAGCTAGACGACCAATAAATGCAGTTAATGACTCACACAGCTGTTTTGATCGAAGAGTTTATCGCATCATTAGTGAGTCATCATTCTGTTATTCTGCAATGCAACTAAGCGTTTACCATGACACACATAGCAGTGAGTACCGCCAGGTGATTTCTAACCGTGGTGGCGAGTGGAGAAGATGACTTCCCGACTCGGTTTCAGATTGTTTTTTTATTTCGATTATTTTTCAATTTAATTTTTTATTATTTTTAAAATTTTTTTATATTACACTTTTTGTATTTTTTTATTGGTTACAACTATTTTTTTCGTTATAGTTTTTAATTTTACTGGAGTGTCTTTTTTATTAATTAAATTATAGTTTTAAAATTATTGGAAGAATGGGAAAAAAATAATAATTTGTGAAATTTAAAAACGTACTGCTTTTATAATTCATGAAAACAAGAATTCATGAAAATTAATTTACTGAATTCTTCAGTTTTATTAATTTCGGGAAATAAATCATAAAAATTATTTTTCAATGATACATCTCTATAACTGGGTGTACCCACATTCAACCTTTTTTTTGTCTCTCTTTTCCAACGTTAAAATAATAACAAAGTATTTTAGCTTCTTTGAATATTTATAAAAATGTTACCGAACTTAAACACACCGCCTTTCCTTTTACGATCAGATTATAACCCGATTCATTAAACATAATTATGAAATTGTTATTAAAGAATGACTCTGAAAAAACACCTGTATGTGTAATTTCTCTTAAAAGATTGTTTCCAGAGTACATTAATTCAACACAGAATGACATGATATTCCTTTCCTTACGAAATCAACTAATTTCGTATTAGATTTTTAGACTAATTTAGTATTTTTTTTTTTTGACTAATTTAGTATTAGATTTTTCATTAAAAAAAAAATCTCTTTTGTAAGTGAAATGTTGAAGAATTAAAAACACACACACACACACACACACACACACATACACATACACACAATCTTCAGGAAGCGACTGTAATCCCTGTACTTACGTTACATCTTTATTTTTGTATAAAAACAATTTTTGATATAAATATCGGAACGCTTTTGGAGTCACTTCTCCGTCATCAGGGTATATTTTTAGTTATTAATTTAATATTCCTATATATCAATTTTTTATGTATAATTATAGCGAAATAGAATTAAAATTGATACGTTCATAATAGTCGATTTTCAATTAATAAAATAAGTTATAAGGTAATAAAAATGCATCGTCGTGTCCGTAAGATATTTATGACTATTAACTTAATAGTCGTATACTATAATAAGTATATTAATAGTATAGTAGTAGATAATTAAATTAACAGTGTGAACATCTTACGGACATTACGTAACAAGATATTTATATTAAAAATTGTTGGTAGTTGGAAATATTATTTTATAAAAAAAATATATTAATACAAACGGTACCAAAATGATTAAAGCCGGCCTCCGTGGCTGAGTGGTAGCGTCTCAGCCTTTCATCCGGAGGTCCCGGGTTTGAATCCCAGTCTGGTATGGCATTTTTCACACACGCTACAATTCATTCATCTCATCCTCTGAAGATATACCTTAACGGTGGTTCCGGAGGTTAAAAAAAAAAAAAGTTTAGAATATTATGTTATATCATGCAATTGGAGACTTAAAAAGTTCAACTTGAAGAATGCATGAATCAAATTGATGATGAATAGCTTTAGAATGTATTACTTACATCTTGAACGTTTATAGGTACAATAAATGCTACGAAATAAACTATAAACTTGTAAGAAAAGTTAATTTTTCAATTCAAAAAAAAAAGAACAAAATTAAATACTTAGTTGATTGATTCACTCTCTATAATTATTAATAAATATCCTTAGAATAATTGATTTTATATTTTTTTATACATAAACTTTTATTAAAATATTATACGAGAAGTTTTAGAGGGAATATGATTAATGCTTATTAATTCTAAATAATGGCACAAATATTCGCTTATAAAAACCAAGTTTATGTGCCGATTGGATTTTAAGCTTAAATAATCACCAAAATATTATTCAGTTAATGGAAAAAATTGAAATGAGCTTCAAATTAAAATATTTCTTCATGGAAATTTTAAAAAATATTAACACAGTCCTCACTCTTATATAAAACAATATTTATATTTATATTATTAATTAAAGTTTTCATTAATTAACGTAAATTTAAAAAAAATTTACAAGTACATTTTAAAGAGAAACTCCAAACAGGGATTATAGGAACTGAAATAATTTTTACCGATCTAATTATTGGGATTAAATTTAAGTATATTAAATTAAATATAAATTGAATTAAATATTATATTATTATCATAAGAAATTATTTCATAGAAATTATTTTGGGGGTTTCGATCGTAGGTTATCTTACGAGTAATAGATAAGAATTTGTTCGCATAAGAACAATGGTTAATTAAATAAATTAAGACAAAAAATAAATATTCTTATTTAAATTACACTAAATTGTTATTTATTCCAAAATATAAAAATCCAGCTGAATAGATTTTTATCGTAATTGAAAAAGAGGAAACAAAGTGTGTGTGTGTGTGTGCGTGTGCGCGCGTGTGTGTGTGTGTGTGTGTGTGCGTGTGTGTACATATATATATATATATATATACATATATTATAATGTTACACACTTTACCAAAGCTGAACAACTACTTGTTAAAGATTTTTACTTCCTGTAAAATTAAACGTTACAAGGCCATTCCAAACTATATTTTTGTAAATTGGGCTAATTTATTATTTATTACGTAAATTAAATTCAAAGCAGTACTTCTTTTCGTAAGACATTCTTTAATTATATTTTCCAGGGGAAGGTAACGTCGAGGTTGTAAAAAACCAATTTATATTACGACTTTCAAGAAAATAATAATTTCTACCCTCAAAATGGTATTGGAACATTTTATTTAATATCCTTTTAACGAGCGAGTGGAAACTTGTATTAAACAACTTTACTAACCTTCTACGAACCAAATTACAGCCAACACTTAACATTTTTAGGTAATATACAGAGTGTTTCTAAAATGGTGGGCTGGCTATTCTTTATCTTGTAAAACTAAAAAAAAATATACTTAGTGAAGATGACAATTTCTCCTTCGTTCTTTCCTGTCTGCCATTTCGTTACTTTTTAATAAAAATTTATGTCTTAATTTCGGATGGACGAATCACATTAATATTTGATAAGCGTCTTTTTAATAAAGTTTTAAAATTAGCAAAAAATCAGGACTTAACTACCTTCCCAAATTACGTAATGGTGGCTATGTTTATTTTTCAATCTGTTATACTTCCATAAATATTAGTTTGATAAAAATGTATGTTATTGTTAAAATACTAGGCGTTTTATTTTTAACAAAATGACATTTTATTTTTTGATATGTGTTCCCAAATAGCTGATTTATAGCAGAAAACTTATGTTGTAATTTTGTCTCTGTTTTCCTGTTCTCCACTTTACGTTGAATTCGATTAAACATTAACTTTTTTTTAATTTATTGTTAATTCTATTACTGTAAATTAGTATAAAATTAAGTAATAATTTTAATAATTTTCTCACAGTAATCGACCTATTAATTATAACAAAAAATTACAACATAAATTTTCTGCTTAAAACCCCAATTTAGTAACTGTATCCTAATATATTTTTCATGTCACGAAAAATTTCGTTAAAATTTTTCTACATATTAATGATCAAGGATTTTAAGTAATTATTTATTTTCAATGTAACAACAGAATTATACCCAATTACATTCATTTTATGACAATTTATTTTGTAGCGTATTAAAAATTCCAAACTTTACCGGGATTTAAACCCACAACCTTCCGGTTGATAAAGGCATAGAGCTGCCATTCCGCTACGGGATACGACCGAGAATGTAACTGCAATATATATGACTCCATGTTACAATTACCATAGATTACTATTTAATTAAAGAAATGATAACTTAATCTAATGATTTCGAATGTTAAATTATATTCCTTGGTTTCGTTTCATAAAATAGTCAATTACTCATATATAATATTTAAATTTTTTTTATCCAATATATTTGTTTTAATTTTAGATAGCATAAAAGAAATTAAAATATAAAACCATGTTTTAATTAATTACTCTATATTTTTTTAATCTTCAGAACATGTTTTATAAAAAAAAAAAAATACACCAAAAAAAAAACAATGCAACATGAATGCAGTCTACTTTAGTATTTATAATATATGTCATTATATATTTGTGTAATGCTTTACTATGTTTGGTGATGTTTATGCAGTTCACTGAAATGAAAAGAGTAAACACGGGAACCGAGGTCAATAATAGAGGTGCAGTTGCATTATAAAAATACAGTTAAGTTCTATATAAATACAATTAACTGGTAGTATTTCAGTGTTTTTTACGTTACTACTTACGTATTTAGTTTATATTATCTTAAGAGTTGTTAACAAAAAATCAACTTATATAAAATGAGTACTCACGCGATGATATTTATTAATACAACAATTTGAACACGAATTTGTTACATTCATTATATTATACGTACAGAGCGAGTCAACATTATGGAAATCCCTGAACGATTTTAAAACCGTTATATATAGAATAACTTTCACGATAAAGTATCAGTCAACTACTTTACTTCTGGCGAGAAATAGAATTTTAGCCCCTTATTGAGGTGCCTGGAGATTGTAACGCAAATATTTTAAATGGTAACACTATTCGTGTGATAAATCATCTTTTTAACACAAGAAAAATTACATAGGTACGATATCTTTAGCCAAAATGGCGGAGGAATAAATTTTAAATTGAAAAAAAAATTACATTGATAATTGAAGGAACTGTTATCACAAATAATTAAATGAATAAACTTATGATTACATGGATATTTTCTATAAATTTATTTTAAAAAATTAACTATTAAGAATAAAGTTTGATTATTACTTAAACTTCATTTAAATAAATGTTCGAAATGTCCTCCTATTGTTTGAGAGTCTGTCAGTCAGTTGCATTATTCATTGATTCCCTAGTGATATTTTGTGTCGATTCTCAAATTCTATTTTGAAAATCATCAATATCGTAGGCTTATTATAATAACTACATTTTTTAAGGGTCCCCAGGAAATAATCCGATGGTAACAAGTCAAGTGATAACACTATTCTATTTGAACTATTCACTATTTCAACTATTCACACAATCCATTTGCACCAGATGAATTTTGAAGGTTTTGAAAAGTGTGACCCTCTCGTTTTCACTAAGTGATGTCACTTGGTGACACTTGTTGATAACATTGCTAATAGAAATGTTAGCAGGTAGCACAGGAAAAATTAAAAAAAAAAAATAATAATTACAATTAAAAAAGAAATAAATAGCAAAAGTGCCTTATAAATGCGGTAAAGGAAGATAAAATCAATTAGCTGACCGATCACAATAAATTCTCAAAAATTAATAGTAAATGGAATATTACACAAGATAAGCTTAATTTTTGCAACAATGGTAAGAGCCAAAGCTAATCAGCATGATTAGATGACAAATTTTTATATATTTGCTCATGAAATCGGAACAAAAACAACTTTTTGTGTTAATAAATTTCTAAAAATTCCAAAAAAATTAATTTAACTTTCAAAATAAATTTTAATTAAACTACATTTTTATTTACTACTCGGTTTAATTTTTTTAATTTTATTTTATTTTATTATTCGAACTCATTAAATTTAGTAATTTTCCAAATCAAAACTTTATTCCGCTGCCATTTTGGGTAGAGATATCGTACCAACTTTTTATTTATATTATTTTTCTTGTATTAAAAAGATTTTTAAAATGATAATCACACAAAGGGTGTTGCCATTTAAAATATTTGAGTTACACCTCTGGGCCACCTCCAATATGGGGTTGAAATTCTATTTCTAAAAAAAAAGGTAGAGGTCAAAAGGTAAAGTAGTTGACCGATACCTTATTTTGTAGTTAGTGTAAAATGAAATTAAATTTTTAGTTTCTTTTACTTTTTTCTGTTTAGCCTCCGGAACTACCGTAAGGTAATACTTCAGACGGTGAATGAGGATTATATGTATGAATGTGAATGAAGTGTAGTCTTGTACAGTCTCAGGTCGACCACTTCTGAGAAGTGTGGTTAATTGAAACCCAACCACCAAAGTAAGCCAGTATCCACGATTTAGTATTCAAATAATTATTATAAAATTAATAGCCAAAGCCAAAAATCGATATCTCTATTCGTTTTCAAGATATTGCCCGTTAAATGGCTATTGACCGAGGGTCCTTATTTAATAATTTTCAAAGATAGATTTTGACTATTAAAAAATAAATCACGTAAATGTAACATTCACTTCACTTTCCTAGAACTGAAACCACTTTTATTCATTTTTCAAATAATTTAATAATAATCAATATTCTTGCTTAGCTAGGCGCAAGAGGACAGACTTTTCTTTATTTCATTCTGTTTCCTTTTGAAAAAGTACAACTAAATTTTACAAACAATCTTAGATCTATAAAAATAGTCACACATAAAAAAAGTACTACAATAAAAAAATTAAAAAAACAAGTTTTAACTCGATCACCACTGTGAGTCCCTGCATAACAGCATATGAAAAATATACCAATACACAATAAAACTAAATTCAAATTTTTCGACCTTAAATTGAGCATAACTGAAGAAGGACTCAACCAATTTTTATGTAATTTTTACATGAAAAACTTGCGATACATTACTAGAGTATATCTAAATTTTAATGAAATTGATTTAGTAATTTTGGAGATTTTTTAGTTACAAAATTTTATAAGTAGCCTTATAACATATAACATAATAAATAACAAAACATATTTATATATATAATTAATAATAATATTATAAATAATTATATTATTATATATAACATTAGGAATTTTAAATTAATCGTACCCTTCGTAATTTAATATTTTCATACTCCTCATACCTTGAAATGTACAGAAAATCCATTTTCACCTCCCCACACTCCCGCCATGTGACCGAAAATAACACCGTACTTTTTTTTGAAAAGTCTGTAACAAAAATTATAAATTTTTATTAGTTTACCAATGAAAATAATATTTGGAGCACTAGTATTAAAACTGGATATTCTAAACTCTAGACAGTGTTGAAGGTAGCTAAAGATAAAATATTCTATTTTTAAACACTCTCCTAAAATTTACAAGCATTGTTTGTCATGAAGGGTAGATGATATTCTCAGTTACCCTGTTCTTCAGTCTTCAATACCTTCGATACGCGATTGTAAACATTTACCAATTCAAAATAATAAATAAAAATTAAAAAATTAAGATAAAATCAAGGAATGTAAAATGAATCAATAATTTTTTTTATAAATAAATCTAATTATTTTTGAGAATTTTTTTTCTTTTTTAAAAAAACCAAATTAGTAAGTCTTTTATTGGCTAATTTCTTTGAAAAAATATAGAAATATCAATGCACAATTTTTACCACAGAGTTTTTCATCAATTCACTTTCCATCACTCTCCGTAAAAAAGGGTGTGGCATGGCTTTGTTGTGTGTGCTCGACCTCGGGAAGATGCCGCCGATGCCAATGTCCCGAGGGACATTCACATCGGGAAATTACCGCAATTCTGCCCGGGGTCCAGTATCTTCTACGAAGACTCAGGACACCTTCAAACCACTACCCTAGAAACAAGCTTGGAATTTCGCGAAAGCACGAAAACCCCGCGCCTATGTTCACCACTATTCAGCAACTTTGCTATTCTACTCACACAGTTAAGCCATCATGGCACGCATGCCATGATGGCTTAGAAAATGGAGTGCGTACACCAATTAATAAAGTCCTCGAGAATCCCAGTTCGGGTCTGTTCGGGAGCTTTCAACTCCCGCCCAGCTCCAACTTAGAGGTCCGATTAGACGAACAAACAAGTTGATCGCAACTTATAACGCGCAAGTTAACCGCAAATACCGCATTCCTATCTCCCTTAACAAGCGCACTCCATTTCTCCCAAAGTATGTTAAAACGCAAACTATGATAGTGCTGCGGGTGCATGAGAGATATACTCTCGAGCACGACCTCTATTAATATCAAAAGAAACCAACTCTAACCGAGGCTCTGTGCCAAAGCGCCTACCTCCGGCCAATCAAACTGCCCCGGTGATCCTAGCTGTCCGAGATTCTAATCTATACGCCCTCAGCCGTCTTGCACAGTGCGAGGAAGCGAAGAAAACCAGCCACAATCGTCCACTGTCTGCGGGTCTTCCAATTGACCCGCAGATCTAAAAAGGACTATCACAAGGTCCTTCCACGACAACAACAAATCCTTATCAGGGCTATTACGATGTTTTAAACTACAACGAGCCGCCGAAGCCATTCGGCGACAAAAACAACCCTTTTCAGAGCCACCAGAAGGTTTTAAGGTTCCACGCGGTATCGAAGCCATTCGGTGACAATACAAATACACACACACATTTTTTTTTTTAAAAAGACTTACTGAAATTTTAAATAGACGTTATTAATTTTAATTAAAAAAAAAAAAAACTTGTAAGCTTAGGATATAGTTTAGGAAAAAAAAATTATATATAGATAAAATAAAATTTGTATAAAATAGAATAGATGTATAATAAAAAAATGTATATTTTGATCTGTGTAGAGAGATATAAATTTAGAAAAGTGAGTCAAGAATTTGAATTTCCAGAAAGAAAAAAAAGAAGGTCGGAATAAAAAAATTGAAAAACATTTATTAGGAAAAAAATTAAAAACCTAAGATATCACATTATCTTTGCGTTTTTCTTTTCTAATTTACTCGAAAGATACGCATTTTAGGGATAAACTTCAATAAATATACGTGTATTTATGCAAATAAGCTGTTGAAAAAACAATCGAAAGTTTAACAAAAAAGTTCAAAAAATATCTCCGACTTAAATTTTGGCAATTTTTTGAATTCGCTGGAGATTAATTTCAGCAAAATTTCATAGGATAGAAATAATAGAAAAAAATTCGTGAAAAAATTTGGTAAATAATTTTTCAGAATTTTGATCGAGGTTTCCTTTAGGGTAAGATGTTGTAAGAGAAAAAAGAAAAATTAATTAAAAAACAATTATTAGTAATCACTACGGGAAAATAGTAAATATATATGTATGAGAAAGAAGAAATAATAAAATTAATGACAATAAATAGTACTTACGAAACACTATGGATCATAAATCAATATTAACACTATTAACGGAATGTTTAAAAAATATTGTTATTTGCCATTTAATGGCTTTTTATTACTACTATTTCTTATTTTTCATTTATTTTTGTACATACTTTTTCGCAACATACACTAATGATGATTGTATAACATTTAGGTTTACAGATTTTATGTCAAAGTTTTAAAAATAATTTTTTTTACGATCTTTCCTTGCAATTTATTATATAACGCTTTAGCATGGCTCCTTACTTATATCATTATCGTAGTTATAAAAATAATAAACTGAAAAAATAAAAAATACAATGAATAATTTGTAATACGAGTACAATAGACAAGGAATGTTTGTGAAGTTAAAGAATAACATTAAAAAGTAATAACAAGTTATTCCAACAATGGGGGTGAACAATGATTGTTTTCTTAGTAATAAGACGTAGCTACGTAGTATTTTTAATAATCTACTTATTTTGCATACAATGATAAAAGATTTGATCATGTCTGACAGTTTATAAACACATTTTACTTAATGCTTACAAACTAAATAGTTTTACGTTAAATCACCTATTAGTTGTTTTATATATAATATTTCTGGAATTCTTAATCTATTTCATCACGAAAGGCCGTTGACTAATGATAGAAAGGTACTGCATGTTGTCATTTATTTGCTTTATATTGTTTCCTCAAACTTTATACCAAGTATTATATTTTAGCTGTTGGTCTTCGGTTACAGTCGCATTAAAAACGAATACTAAAAAACATTTTACGTACAAATTAAACAATTCGGTGCCGAATTCATATCAGAATAAATTTTTTTTTGTAGTTATATTGCAACAAAAAAAAATAGGTTATATCCTTTAATTTATAAATGTGATTTTTAGGAAAAAAATAATCGCAGAAGTTCAATTTTTTTTTTTTTTTTTTTTTTTTCATTAATGAGCTTCTATTTCATTAAGAGTATAATTAGACTGTATCATTAGCACAAGGAATGATTGTAAAGTTACAAAATAACATTAAAAAGTAATAACAAGTTACCCGTTTGCTACAAGTCTGTTACAAGTTATATCCTTTCTGATACACTGATGGATCCGGGTTCGATTCCGCTTGCAGTGTGAAAAATTTAAAATGAGTCAGGGCCACCATAATCGTTAATGGTGTGATTAAAAAAATAAATAAAAAATAATTTTCTTTACTCTAGAATATTATTTTTTTAATAGACTAATGTATTTTCAGTTTACGATTCTTACAAATTGATAATGCAAATTTCTTGATATATAGAAATCATTCATTATTTTTTAAAGTTTAATATAAATGAGTAAAAGATGATTTCAATAATTTAATAAACGCCTTCACTTATCACCAACGGGATTTACATAATTTTTCTTGAAGGAAAAAACTTTGACCAATACCTCTCGTACCCCAGGTGTCATAGTCATAAGAAAGTTAATCTGGGACAGGTAACAGGTAGTGAATTTTCTCTATAAAAAAAATCATATATAAGTATATTTCAATAAATAAAAGAAAATTTATGGTAAAATTATACAAAAAAAAGAAATTTTTGAAAAATAAGAAAATAAAAACTTTAATGGTAAATAATTTTCCAAGAAATGCAGATTAATTTAACCAGTCTATTGGTTAATTCCTCCACTCCTCCACAGCGGATGGTAGTACACCTTGGCCTCATCTGAAGGTGCCGGCTTCGAATCCCAGAAAAGCATAGAATTTTTTATATGCAACAAGATCTTATGAAAATTATTAATTCATCAAGCAAAAAAAAAAAAAAAAAACAATTGGCATTAAAAAAACAGTAAAAAAAGACAAGGATAATTATACGTAAAATATTAAATACTTAGTAGCTTTCGTATAAATCAAATCGATTTTATAATAAATTCTAAGCTGTAGTGTTACTTTAAAAGCTTTTATTCTTCACTTATGATTTAAATTAATACAATATTGGATAATAAAATAATAACTTTATTATAGCCATCTTTGGTTAATGGAAAATCCCTTGGGTTTATGTAAATCTATGCATTATGTTACTCTGATAATACTGAGGTAATAATAATAATAATAATGAGTATAAAATATTCAATATGAGCGTATAGAAATTTAAGTCGTGTTATTGCACCATACTATTCACATAACACCTTTAAGCAACACACGCGCGCACACACACACACACACACACACACACACACACACACACACACACACACACACACACACGTGCATAGATATATATAT
>JAAAKQ030031034.1:0-17209 GCA_010016005.3 Zanna intricata
ATACACATCATCCTCATTCATCCTCTGAAGTAATACCTTACGGTAGTTCCGGAGGCTAAACAGATAAATAGAGTATAGGAATTGAAGACCTTGGTCAACATAGGTTCAAAATTATTCTGCTCCTTACTTGAAGTACATCCATTCATATCTACAGTATGTTATCTGATCGTGGATCATAGAACCTAAAGCATAAAGTTCAGATTAATATTATGGAAAAGGAGTAGACGATTAAGAAGCGCGATCTACCTACCGAGGAGCCATGGTATTAATATACAAGCGTACGCGTACTTAAATGTTAGTTTCAGAACTCCACTCCAGAAAAGGAACCTTTGGGGAATTACATTCCAAAAAGTTAAAAGATCGTGGTGCGTTTACGTAAGAAGGAAACAACGATCCATCTTTTTTTTGATAGATCAGATAATATTAAAAGTTTTAATTCAGTTGCTTTTCGCCTAGCAACTCTTAGAAATCTCGCAATTATTAAACGTAGACTAGATAAAATTAAAAGTCTTAATTCAGTTGCTTTTCGCCTAGAAACTCTTAGAAGTCTCAACCTAAGTTGCAGTTATTAAACCAACCCCCTGATCGTCTTCAGAATTGTGTTTTTTTCGTAGTAAAAATAAATACAGGTGTCCCATAAGTTGTCATACATAGGAAAAATAATTTTTTTCTCTTTTTTTATGAAGACCTTATTGTATCAGGAAAAGGTACAAAACATGAATCATTTCAAGGAACGTACCACCAGCGCTCTTACAAGTATAACTCTAATTGTGCTTCCTGATATAACATGGACTTCATAAAAAAATTTTTATTTTACGATATATGAAACCTTATGAGGTTACGTGTTCTTCAGCAGTGGAGGACCCGCATAGAAATGTCTTTTCAAAACAGTTGTAGTTATGCAGAGCATATTACATAAATAAAAATTGTTTTCATAAAAAAAAAAAAATGTTTATGGATCCTGTAATTCAGATATATCACTTGAAGGGTTACAGGTTAGTTAAAGTATGAAAAAATTAAATTCGTAGAAATATTAGTTTTTATGTCGATTAATAATTTTGTAAATTATTATTACCTTTTTTCAGAGCAAGTTAAATTCAGCGAGTTACTTTGTTATTAAAAAGTGAAATTTTTATTTATTCGTTTGGATAAAACTGTTCGGATGATTGTATTCTGAACTTAATCAGATCCTTAAGTGAAAGAAGTTACACACCACATTTGTTAAAATCCGTTTCTTAGTTTCAGAGTTATCGCCGATTCAAGTCGAATGCGGCAGACGTTAGCGTACGTTAATACTACACACGCACACACTTATACAAACTTTTTATAACTTAGAAGAGTAAGAAGTTGAAATGCTCATTTAAACTTCATAGAACTTGATTTTACGAAGATGTTCAAGTGATTTTTCTCTTAATTTAATTAAGGAATTGTTTCCGATCAAAATTTTGAAAAATCTTTTCTTTCAAAGTTGTTACAAAGTTTATTAGTATTGCGAATTTTGTTTTACTCGTACTATTTCATTTATTTACTTATTTTTAGTACATTTTTCACTGTTTGTAAGCAGAACAAATTTTTTAAATAGGTTAAGGAAGAAGTTAGCAGTAAATATTTTAATATTCAACGAACCACCTTTTTAGTCATATTTATGATAAACATACCTTTTTACGTATGTTTATTTAGAATCGATTCGATCTTTCTTGAATAATGCATGAACATATAAAATTCAAAATACCGGGTGATTCAAAAAGGACCCCACAACTTTAAAAGCATATACCACTCATATTGTTCCGATATGGCTTCCATTTGTAATGCGACATACATCCCAACTGAAGTCTATTTCATTTCAGACAGCAGCTAGCAGGTCGGGAGTTACCTTAGCAGCGGCGGCGTTTAATTCGAAGTCTTAGCTGAACAAGATCAGTAAACTTTTATCTACTTATCTTGTTCAGCTAGACTCTATCTTTAATAAAAACCCACAAGAAAAAAAGAAATTTGTCAAGGCTAAATCTGGAGAGGAAGATGGCCAGGCAATCGGACCTTCACGACCTATCACCGATCGTCGAGTATCAAAAAAACTCGAACTTCTAGGCGATAGTGAGGTGGTTTCCCGTCTTGCTGATATTTAGGCCATTCATCTTGGTCATCGTCGTTTAACTGAGGGATTAAAAAATGTTGAAGCATGTCCAGATAAAAAATACCATTTACATTTGCCAGTTGAAGAAGAACGGAGCTTGCAGATTTTGTTTGCTTATGGCATAAAAAAACATTGACCTTAGGGCGGGAATCACAAAGTTTCATAATGGTTTTTGCTGTCCCATATTTGGCAGTTACGGGTGGTGTCCACCTTTTCGCTGATGTGAAACGTTGAGTCATCATTAAAAATTACATTTTCTAAAAATGTATCGTTTTCTGCAATTCTATCCATTCTAACATGGTTTGTATGGCTTCAAGTGTAATCGTTTATGTAATACGGGCCAAAAAGTCGTATGTGGATTTCAGTCTCACGTTACCCACTTCTTGTTGATTTCTTTGGACTGCGTGCAAAGTTTTCACTGTGTGGTTCCACAGAACTTCAGCGACGGGTGGGCGCCCTGGTGATTTTGTATGTTTAACAAAATACTTCTCTATACGGAGATTTGGTGCTAAGAATAGATTGTACGCCTACTAGGAGGTTCCCAGCTGTAATGGATGAAAAATACGTTAAATTGCAGTTGGTGAATGCAAACATGAAATCAAAACACATATTGAGCACGTCCGCACCAGTAAATGCAAACTGGGGAGACAGCTCTGGTGGCCGATTTTGTTATTAATGAGTACGGGAGTCAAAACTTGATGTATTTTGTTATGAAACGAAACCTCAATGGAATCTGTAAGTTATCTAAATAAATTTTTTTATACTTTTTAAGTTGTGAAGTCATTTTTGAATCATTTGGTATATCGGGTCAACAAAAAGTCAGTCTCTCCAATTATTAATTAGAAAACATTTAAAATAATAATCATCGATATCCGTTAAATATGTAAGTAAGTTTTTTAAACTTCCTTCCTGCACTTATCTATTCGCGGTTATTAACTACTCAGTTATACATTTTCCTAACATTTTTGATCCAATTTATAAAATCAACTTGATTTCAATCGACAGCTTGAGACGGTTCATATCATTTGTATTTGAAGAAAATGCTGTGCACGAAAATTCTCCACAATGAAAAATTTCAAGCAAAATTACAAGAATTAATCGGTAAAATTAATTAATTAAAAAATCAAATTACGTGAATTAACTGGTGATCATTCAACTGTTGATCGCAATTATATCTATTCAGGAAACGTTTGATTGAAAGAAGTCTCGTAACTTGAAGGTAGTGTCCCATTTTGCTGCCAAATATAGGGACGACATACGGGTTTTCGCAGTAACTCGGGAATAATACCTCAAATTCTGTAGATAATTTCATTTGATATGTCAAAGAAATAAGGTCCCGAAACTACTTCTTTTTTGATCCTATACCAAACGTGAACTTTAAATTCCTTAACTTTCGTCTTCGGAGGAGAGGATTCTAGCTTAGGGAGTTGACAGTTCCAGCTCCGAGGACCGACATACAGCTGTATGCCGGTTCCGAAGAACATCTGGGGATTCCAGGTGTACTTTACGACTCTATAGAGGCAATTATCAGGACCCAATGATAACTGTGTGGGGGGGAGTTAAGACAACGGTACCGGTGGGGGATCCCCTGGAAGTTGCTCATTTTTAGGCGAAGGCATCTGAAAACTCGGTTGGGAGTTCCTTGAGGTTTCCCTATAAGAGACAAGGCCTCTAATAGAGAATTAAGACCGAAACCCGGCTTCTGGGGTGGGGCTAGGTTCGGCTTAGCTGGGCCTAGTACTCCACAATTGAGAAGATAAGACCAGCGAGCCGAGCTGGATGTAATGTCGGTAGATGGGAAGTCCCTTTAGTAATGGACACTCTCCTTGTCTGAGTTATACTTAATTGTGGGTCCAGCTCAGGGGAGGAAAGTTCCGTCTCCATAAATACGCTAGGAGTTTAATCAGGCCAATAAGCACGTTTATAAAAATTAACCGGGCATTCAATTTAAAGCTTGCTTTGACTACATCTATGATCAAAGAAAGTTAGAGTATTCGATTCACAACACATAATAAATTTCTCACAAATCATAACCAACTGATAAAATCATCTTCATGATGTAATCCTAGTCAGTAACAGATGAGCTTCAATTCCTTTAGACTCATAATATTTCTTTTTACCTCCACCCTAATGGAATCTTTTCTGGTTGACGTTTTAGTGGCTCCTCATTGATGTTTACATAACGAATTGTATTTTATTTTTTTTATGGCAGGTATTACTGGCTTGTCAGAAAATGGAGCATCACGAATAAATATCCTATACAATATTCTCAATATTACGTTTACGTAAATTTTGACTGGTGGATAGTAGAGAGTTAAAAAAAAGTCTTACATGGACGGGAGCAGTATTCTTATTACTTTTTCACCGTAAACATCATTACTTTCAGTTCAGATACTGTAATAATGAACTGAACAACTATTAAATAACAGTTATTATTATAAATTTTTATTGCAAATTTAAAACAAAAATTTGTTACCTTTTAGAAATGTTTAACATTTAAATCTGCTTTCAGGGGAGAGTGATTTTACCCCGCCTAGTATTCACAGTTTAGTTTGAAAAAAATATTATTATGAAAAATTTGTATTATGAGCGGCAAACTGGTAAAATTTTGAATTTTTTATGTATATTTAAAAAATTTATTTTAAAATAAACGAGATCACCTCTTGGAAAACAATCCAGGGATTTTTTTTTTTACATACAATTAGCATTTTAATCCGTTAATTATTCACGTTACTCGCCTCCGTGTTCGTTTTTTTTTTCAGATAATTAAAATTATATTCGTCCTAGTATTACGTTATTTTAATTTGCGTGGTATTTTGTTTGAAATATTTACGGACTATAGAAGTTTTGAATAGAAATATCAAGGTTATCGTGACAAATGTTGTAAATAGAAACTGACAGAAGTTGTTAGCTTAAGCTAAGTAAATCATTCGTATATTGTTCTCTAAGACACATTTTCATTTTTTTTCTCTATGTTTGTTATATTCCCATCTGGCTTCTACGTATTTAAAACGTTTTTTCTACAAAAGGTGGTGATGCAGTGTTGGTGTTGTATATTTGTGATTTAAAGTAATCGATGATTTTATTTATTTTTTTTTCTTTTAACCATATTGATTCTGAAAACATTTCAGTTGATTTCAGTTATCCGTATATAATTTATAATTAATTCATTATATATTATATTAAGAACGCTACACTATTAGCTTCTTCTTAGTAGTGTTTTGACATGTTTCAACTGAACTCTCTTCCTTTTCTTCGGGCTTAAGCATCTCCCTTCATGTCTTTGGTTTCTTTCCTTCTCCTTCTTTTCTTCTTTATGACCCATCATTTTAGACAACTTGTAAGTTAGTTAAGCACTAAGATAGTCCTTATGTGGTGTTACGTCTAATCTATGCGTTGATAACGTTAAAGGTTAGATACCGATATGATCGGTTCGTTCTTGCTACTGATTATGAGTCTTCCTGGTCAGTTGCAGTAGAGACACCGGGCGAGTAGCCAGTAGTATTTCAAACACGTTACTTGCAACATACAACGTATCACTCATAAATATAATTACTCGTAAGCCTTTCATGTTAATACGCAAGTTTCTTATTCATAAGTGTAAATTAAAATATATTCAAGAAAATTATACTATTCAAATTTTTACTATAATATACTATTATACCTTCAACGTCTTCAACGCATATACTACAGTTTACAACAATAAATAATCGTTCTTATCATGATATGCTCTTCATTTATTCAAAACGCTATGAGCTAATCCTTCTACTACGTTTAACGTATACATATTGGTTCTCCGTGCATCCTTACAACGTCTACCTGCAAAAACTTCTACAACTTTACATATGGATAAAATTTAACAAATTCAGTTTTACAGAAGTAAATAAATAAATAAAAATTTCTGTATATATTATGAATCTGATACGTTTTCTTTGTAAATAATTGAGGATTTTATTTAAATAAACCACAAAAAACTTCTCTTAATAAATATCAATTTGATTATTTAATTTCATTTTAGCCCCAGCAGTTGCTCATATCTCATGTCCTTAGTTTTATATCTTATGTTCGGTAGATCGTCTTCATTCTGCTCCTCTCTTTCCCAGCTCTGGTTAATATTTCCGCATTTCATAGTTTACCAAAGTATCTAAATACCTTCGGAATGGTCGGCCTGAGACTGTGCAAGACTACACTTCATTTACATTGATACATATCTTCTTAAGTAGTACCTTATGTTGGTTCCGGAGGCTAAACAGAGAAAAACAGAGTATTAACACTGGTAATTCTTTTTTATCGACTTTTCGAAGAAAAGTAAGGTATTACTTTCGGTCACATGATGAGAGTGGGGAGTGAAAATGAATTATCTTTATAATTTGAGATATAAGGAGTTCGAAAATACCATTTAGTTAAATTGTGGTTTCCATATATATTTTATCTATAAGCCTATGTATGATATTTTGTGGCTTGAAAATTTCCAAAATTACTAGATCAATTTCATTGAAATTTATATACGCTGTAGTAGTTTTTCTGAATGAAGTTATATATATGAAAATTTGATGAAGGTTGGTTGAGACGTTCTTGAGTTACGCTCAATTAAAGATCTAAAACATTTATATGGGGAATCTTAGAACCATGGTTCGTTATGGTGCTGCGAGTTGGAGCGTTGACGTTTCTTTATCTGCAGTATCTATTATACGAAATAATTATAAGCTGTACTCCATATAATATTTTTTTTGTCTTCAAAATATTTGACTGGTTTGATGCACTCTCCAAGAATCCCTATCTAGTGCCAGTCGTTTCATTTCTGTATACCTCCTACATCCTGTATCTCTTGTATATTATAATCCTATATCCCTAGTTGTATAAATATATATATATATATATATGTCTGTGTGTGTGTGCGCGCGCGTGTGAGTAAAAAATGAAATATTTCTTTTTACTACTTTTTTGGCGTACCCCTCTGGAGTACGCGTAGGCCACTTAGGAGACCACTAGTTTAGAAGAATCATGGTCAGTGATACCTACTGTTAATGTTATTTTTTTCTCTGTAGAACGTATTTTATCCTAACATTAGGAAGATAATCACTTAACTTAATCTTATTATCCTGTAAAACTATAAATTTCTTTTTAATTTAACTAATTAAAAAAAAGATAATGTTTGGGAGTTTGAAGTAAATTTATATTTATAATAATATTTTTCCCAGTCTTTTGCTGATTCGTCGTCATTTGTAATATGCGAAAACCATTTTATACATTTTTTGTTAGATAAAAAAAAACTATATTGTTCTTTTTTGTTAAGTAAAATATATTTGTCTGTAAAGTATAAAGTGACCTTTCCGAAGATGATTTTTCATCTTGTATTGAAATGGAATTTGTTTGATTCTATTGTTCTTTTCTTCTTTTTTTCATTGAAAATTTCTCTATATTACATCGGATTGATGTATTTTTAAAGTGGGTTTGGTATGTAGGTCAGCCGATCGATGTATTCTTCTGTAAACTAGTATAAAATAGTAAAACCACTCTAGTACGTGTGATGGTTTGACTTATTTTATTCGTTCACGGCTTGATATGACCTGTCTTTTTTTCTGTGTTCGTGTACTAGAAGAGTAATAGATATGTTCTACTGTGAAGTCTTACGGTTCAATTTCTCGTTATCTTTTAATGTGAAATTGTAACAGTTATATCGGTTATTTAGAGTGAATGTTGTACACTTGAGATTGCCGGTCGTGTAAAAGATTGAACCAGATTAACGTTTCACGGTGTTTCTAATCTTACGTTAGAAATCGGTGATAGCATCATTTGTACCAAGATTGAAAGTACCGACCGGTTTTTTTATTCTTATCTTCCTGTACTACTTCATCTTCGAAAAAAAATGTTGTATTAATTTGAAAGTATTAATGTCTTTTAATAGAAATTCTGAAAATTCACTTTATTACAGATATTCTGCGGTGTGAATTATTTAAACATATGTATTGTTCAGACAACATCTTCCGAATTTTAGTCAATCCTAAATAATATTTGGAAATGAATTTCCGTTTTATTTTAAGCTTTGCTGCCTGAAATAAAATTCTGTATAATAAGGAATATATTAATAAGATAACCGCACAAGTAGCTAATGAAAACTTTAACGTGAAAAGAAGTGTACTGATCTCAAATATAGAACTTTGAATTTTTAAGGAATTCCTAAAATAGTATTGCTTTGCCAAGAATCATTATTAACAGGAAATTTAAAAGATAAGAAAAAAAATTTAAAAGATAAGGAAAAAGATAAGAAAAACGTTTGATTGTAATATTATAAATAAATTGGATTTGTTGATATCAGTAATAAATGAAGTTCATGTATTTATTATTCTCTCTTGTACAATTACATTGTAATATTTGGTTTATTTTTTGCTTATATAAACTTAGTTTTGCGCTATTGCTTGAGGTCATTTATTAAAAAAAAAAAATGTAATAATTAAATACTTAAAAATAATTTAACAATTTAGACTTTTTTTTTTTTATTCTGATAGCGTCTAGGTTCGAATTCATGTCATATTTGTCATCATTACAGTAATTGTACGTAATTTGGGAAACATGTATACTTAGTTACTAGGTTAATAAATAAATATTATTGGTAGCAATAGATTAATCATTTAAATTGAGAAAAAACATAACGGATATGTTAAATTACATAAATATTATTTATGGGAATACGAAGAAACGATAATAAAAACATTTAAATTAGAGAAGAACGAAATCTCAAAATTTTTTGTTAGAAAAAAATAAAACTGTGGTTTTTGAACGAATTATAATAACGATTATTGACCGGTTTCAAACTGGTCAGTTTTAAACTGGGAAAATGTTTCACTACTTGCACCGGTCTGTACACTGTACTTTTTTTTTAACATTATTTATTAATTTTGGCTGGGTCCCTAGATTTTTGTACTGTATTTCAAAAGTAAGATGATGAAGTGGTACTGAGAGTTTTTTTGGTGGTTTTTGATATTATTTTTAAAAAAATAGCTTAATATATAAGTACTGTTAACGAGCGTCCGATACTCTGAATTTATCATAAATAATGTCACATACATTTAATTCTCCTTATTAGACCCGCTTAATAATTGTTTATAGTACAAAGTAACTGGCGCAATTTTATTTACACCGCTGTTCTAAGCTTTTCCTCGTACCGTAAGATTGAACAAGTACATAGAAGAAGGCGATTTTCAACTCCTTCGACGACATCACGCTGGCTGTTCAAAAACTTGTAGAAGATTTTTCATAGATTCTAAACTGTCTAATATGAGATCACTATTCCATTCAGTTTTCTAATCGTACTCCAAGATATTTATCTCACAATTAACCTGATTAATTACTTTACAGGAATAATCTAACTCTGTGTTATTGTAATGATGATTTTTAAATGATAATCCTTTCGGGTCAGAACTAAAAGGATAGAGACTGTAAAAGAAGACAAATATTAGATACGTGAAGAAAAATAGTTAAGGATGTACGTTGTAATATGTGCATGGAATGAGTAAAGTGAAGTTTTTTATGACGTCATAAATCAAATAAATACGAGGTTTGGCTATTAAATAACAAGTTTAATGCTGTAAAATATTTTATTTTAAATTTATACTTATTTAGTTATTATTCCCTTCAATATACACCCCTCCTCTATCCCTACAACGTTCCATTCAAATTTTCAATTGTTTGAAACAGTACTGGAAGTCTTCTGTAAGCTCTTTCATGATGAGTACAGCAATTTTTTTCACAGTTTCAGCGGTCTGAAATCTCGTCCCTTTTAATGCAGATTTGATCTTGAGGAACAGATAAAAGTCACATGGTGTCATGTTAGGCGAATTAGGCGGATAGTTTAACACTGGGATATTATACTTGGCTAGAAACGTCTTGACAGACAATGCCGTGTGAATCGGTGCGTTGTCCAGATGAAGAACCTATGACTTGTTCTTCCACAATTCGTGTTTTTTCTTCTTATTTGTACACGGAGTTGAGCAAGGACCTCAAGTTAGTAATGTTAATTAATAGTTTTACCTTCAGGTAAACAATCTGTAGTGTACCTTTAAGGTAAACAATCTTATAAATATCTTAAAAAAAACAATCATCATCATTTGAATTTTGATCATAATCTTCAACTTCTTCTCAACCATCTTGGAAACCCTTAAACCATTCAAAAACTGTGCATGTGATAAACATTCATTGCCATATACGTTTTTAATAAAAGATAAGTTTCAGTAGCAGTTTTTCCAAGTTTCATATGAAATTTCACGACAGTTATTTGCTCTAATAAAACACTTTTCATTTTTTCGGCAAAAAAGAAAACAAATGTTATCCAAATGAAGGCCACGGCCAGACTAATATGTCTATAGAAACTGGAGTGCCAGCAGTCGAAAGAGAAGGCTTCACGCTGCACAACCGTTGGTCTTAAGAATTTGGCGCATGCGCAGTTCTTCTGTAGCAGCATTAGTCTCGTTATTTAATAGTCACACCTCGTATTATTGGAAAATAATTTTTTGTTCCTTGTTAGTTCTCTGGCGGTGTTGAGATCCATCTGTCCTATTGTTTCAAGTTTTGATTCCTTGTATTTGTTTGATATTTTTCCTGTCGTTTCGTTTACTTCTTATTACTTTCAAGTACAAATATAAATAATTATAAAATAATAATTGCTGTTTTATCTTCATTTATGTTAGAAAATAATGACGGTAAACATATGAAAGGAAAAGAAAACTAGAAGAAGATACTTTCTTTCAACTTAAGTATTAATTCAGTATTTGCCGTCATTTCCAAGCCTTTGTACCGACAGTAACTTCAGTAATTTTTCTGTTTTCAGTAAATTTGTGATTAAAATTATATTTGATTATTTGGTAAATTTCGTATCATAAAAAAACAATAGATTGTACATCCGGCTTGGTCGACAAATTATCATTACTCATATATGAAGCAATAGAAACTGGATTCAAATCTCTAAACATTGAATTATAAAAATCTATTGGTTTTATCAGTTATTTTATGGTTCAAATTTGTTATTAATATTTCAGATATACTTGTGTACGTATTTTAACGAGTAAAATAATTTAGTGAAATTGTAGAAAATATACCTAACCTTTGCCGGGAATCGAGCTCAGATGATCTAGAAGTCAGAACTGTAACTATGACACTCAACGTGACATGTAGATTCTATTTAAAAAAGTGTAAATTTATAATAGAATCGGCTTTCTCGTACTAAAGATGGCTGTGTAACTAGAAACATGTTGCCGCTTTGCTCGGTCATTATTCATTGCTTTAATTGAGATACACGAAACGGTCATTCATTCCCGTGGGTTACCCCATTTCATAGTAATGCATACGAGTATATTACCGTACTCTACCGTATATGTCTGCTGGAACATACATAAATGTAAACCCGATCGTGATGTTAGAATGCTTGTAATACCCCGTTCGTCATGCATAACAACTTCCTCTCCAGTACACGTTCACAAACAGCGTTGCAGTATGATTATATTACATATTGCCAGTAAATTTATTTAATAACATTATTAATTGAATTATTCGAGATGTCAGTTCTAACTTTTCAAGTAACTTAAGCCCAATTTATCTAAAACAGATTTTGCCTACCCTATTTCAGTAAAATCCGAAAAGTCGAATAATAAAGAAAGTTATTCTTTATTTTGAGAAAGAGTATTAAAAGCAATATATGATTTTGATGTACGTTTCTCAGTGTACTTAAATCACCCATTTTGATACTAGTATTTATTTCTTTATGATCAAAACAAAAAAAAAAGTGTAGATAAAACATTGTAGAAAAAATTCTGTGTTGTGTTGTATGCGTTTTGATTCAAGTAAAATTTATACATGTAGAACTTACTAAATATATTTACGTGTAGAATAAAAAATGCAAACATATATTAAAATTCGTTGATTAAAAATTGTAATTTTTTTCACGCGGCTATACTATATGTTAAAAAATGAAACTGATTATTTTGTTGCAAAAACGTGTTTTCATCAGTAGGACATCATTAATTATTTTACTGTTGTACTTTTTATAAGGAAGTTAGATTGAGGAGCATGAGGAAGTTCAGGAGAGGATAGAAGGGTAGAAAGGAAAAAAGAGGAGAAAATCTCGGGTTTGGACACTTGGTACTGTTATGAAGATTGGAAAAATTAATTGTACTATACAAGAATGGAACGGAAGGAAGCTGAACAGCGTAACAAGAGACCCAGCTACACGTACAAACAATAAAAATTGCTTATCATTGATAAAGATACTTTTGAATGTCTTAGCTTGATATATCCTAGATAATTGTTTGTTAAAAATTCATTGTATAATTATTATTACTGTAGGCATGGCATTTTTTACGCGGAATGAACTGGATCAGCCTGTAGTTACGTCTTGATTGTTCTGTGATGCCAATTTACTACGTATGACTGAAAGATTTTTTCTCACTATTGTTGCTGTTTGTTTATATCTCCGCACACTTTCCTGGTATACATTATTCGCAGCGGTCGAAGAAAACCCGAACCCAAAACAAGCGAAGAACACGTGAACTGTAAGGCAATGTTATATAAATAAATGAAAGACAAAATTCTACTTAAGTAGGTTCCTCCGTCTTGGTGAAATTTTCACCACCATGGTCCCGGCACAGTTTGGCCTAATGAATCACTTTCAGTGCGACTTATTATAACTCGGCCCGTTGAATTTTGGTGACTTCGTTGCGTATATTCTGTTGCAATGCCTCACCGTGGATTGTTTTGTTTAACCTTAGCCTTCCGGTTGCCCCACAAATAAAAATCACAACTGGGTAGAACAGAGACCGTGAAGGCCATAGATCCTTCGAGAGAGTCCTTTCTGGTGAAGAAACTGAGTGCATTGCTTCCATGAAAGCGTGTGCTGTCATGCCTTCGTGTTTTGGTAATATGCGAAACGTCGTTTTTCTGGCTCTATGAGAGCTTGAGATGTCGGCAATGTAACGGCTCAGTTCACTGTGTCTGAAGAAAGGGTCTAGTGATTCTCGTCCTCGACACAGCCCACCATACCTCAAACTTCACATCATGCAGCGGTAGCTCGAATATTTATCGTGGGTTTTCAACAGAACTATATCAGGAATTTTGCGAATTAGCGTAGCCGCTGAGGTGGAACCACGCCTCGTCCATCACGAAGTAGGAGGTTTGTTGGTTCGAATAACCAATTTCGATGTCCTGCAGTAGCAATGTGCAATAACGTACACGTATCTGTAGGCTTTAACTTTCGTAAAACCATGATCTTGTATGACTTGAAGTTCAGGTCCTTTACGTTGCGCTCGCGAATCTTCTTTCTACGATTAGGTCCTTTTTACAGGTGCGATACTTCTTATGAAGCGCAGATCCAGTTCTCTCAGACTTCTTTATGAGCTTGTATATGGATGACTTGATGGGTAGATTACTGAAGAACTTTGCATAGAATTTTTCTTGTACTTCTTTGATCGATCTGTCCTGTGCGTAATATTCCTTGACGATGAATATTTTGGTATCTTTCGTCAGCGGCTTATTCGTGTTTGTGCACTGGTGGTTGGGTTTATCTCAACTGCGTTCCTTCATAGCTACAGGTCATGTTCCCCCTCCTTCGTTTTTCCCTTCTCACCGTTCAAGGTCAATATGCGTCATATTTCGCTGCGTGGCATTCGAAATGTTATTGCTTGTTGCTACGACGAATACACCAACGCTTTTCGGTTTCCCCTTTCCATGTCCGATTCGTTTATCTTGAGCCATCTAGTAGTATGTCCTTAAGTCGTGAGCAGCGCCGGCAAGTTAATTTATCTTCCTGATATTTGCATGTTTGTTTTGAGATATGGACGATTGCAGTATTGTTATATCATTACTAGTTATTGTTTTTAAAAGCCTGTATATTTCAGAAAAAAATTATTAACTTACTCCAACTTGTATGTAACTTCCTGAAGCGTTCACTATACTTAAGAATTACTTCTAATTGAGGATTTTATAGGAGAAATAGAAGGAAAAAGGAAGTTACGAGTTATTAAGGAAAGAATTTCGTTGAATGCTTTCTTCTTTCTGATAGAGAGGCTTTGTATTCTGTTACTGTTAAAGAGTCCCGTAGAACTGCATCTGCTATATCAGTAAAAGATTAGTTAATTTGGAGTTTTAGATGATTCGAACTTTTGTGTAGGTATATTATTATTATTAAGAACTTAGCGTTCTACTAGCTAAGCTTTCTAAAATGCTACGAATTGTGATGTTAAAATGTTGAAAACCCTTAGACCATATTTCTTTTAAATGTTGGGTGGATTTATTTATTTTTTTTATGAGGTATTTATTATAAGACCATCCAAAAACATTCTGACGTAAATATACATTCTTCCTTCATAGAAGTAGCACCCTTCGAATTAAGAAAAAATTGATAATTGCAAATTGTATTCTTATATAACTGTTATTTTTATGTAATTATTAATTAAATCGAAATGAATAAAATTAATCCTCATTGGAAATACAAAGTAATAGGGTTGAAGGAAAACCTTGTGTGATTTAGATTTCTTTATATGCTCTTTTTATTATTAGAAAGAAGTATTACGAGAATGTATAACAAATTATTAACTACGGTAGGAAAAGCACTCCCAAACCGAATTGTATACGTTATAAGAAACGTACAAACTGGCATCTTAGGTTTTGATATAACTAGAATTTATAAACGTTTTATATTTATGAAGTTTGTTAAATTCGTATTTTAATTGTAATATATTATTATATTCTACTTGATTTTAAATTTTGAAGGATGACTTGTACATTTTCAGTTCGATTACTTTACAGTTTAATCGTTATAATTTAATACGTTACAATAAAATACAGTACAAAAATAAAATACAACATAATTTTAAGTGATTTCTTGTTTTTCCCCCGAGTTATCTCTTTTTTGTTTACTCTTGGTGTGCTTCCTACCTGTGTGTTTTTTTTTCAACCATTTGTATTAGTTTTATTTTCTAAAAAATTTTTTATGTAATTTATCGCTATCTATTATTGCTATTGTAAAGTATTACGTAATTTTTTTTTATGAGATTTTTTTTATTTGTAGATTTTAGCAGTAACAGATCTAGTAAGTCACCCGTAACTTATACGCATATAAAACCTTCAAATCGACTGAAAGACATAATTATGTTGATGCGAGTGTAAATGAAAATCGACAATTCATTTACGGTATTTACTTTTTCTGAGTTCAGCGTATCGATTCGGTAACGAGCGAGAACTGTAATAAATAGAGCATAAACTAAATGGGAGTGCCTGAATTCACAAGTATTATACTACTAATTGTAAATTCAGCTTGTTAAAGATACTCTGCATTTCATTATCGTAGCTTGTTGCATGTTAATTAGGGCTGTTCTATGATAATTAGCTGAATTAAAGCTAAATATTCATCCGAAGTAAATCAGTTATTCGGTTAAAATAGTTTTATGATCGTGCTTTCGTTTTATTCTTATTCACCTTTTATGAAAAACTGTTACAAAGTGTTAGTATCAGTTACAAAAATTAAAATTTTTTTCAGTTATAATGTATTTCATTGCGATCCAATCCGTTTCATCCGGCCTTCGTGGCGCAAGTGGTAGCGTCTCGGCCTTTCATCCGGAAGTTCCGGATTCGAATCCCGGTCAGGCATGGCATTTTTCACACACGCTACAATTCATTCTTCTCATCCTCTGAAAATATACTTTAACGTTGGTTCCGGAGGTTAAAAAAAAGAAAAAAAATTATATTTTTTGAATCATATATATAGTGCATTTACAGTATTGTTTTCTTTAATCTTAGACAAAATAACTTTATTCCATGCATGTCAGCGTAGCGCGCAGATGCTTATTTTATCGAATACACATTAATCGCTCAATTACGGTTATTAGTTCAAGATGCATTTTGTTGCATATTACGAGGCGTGTTTTTAAAATAAGTACCGTTTTGAAATTTAAAAAAATAAAGAGACTTTTCATAATTATTTTATTTTTACATGAAAGCTAGTGTCTTCTACTTTTCTACATAGTTGCCTTCAATGTTAAGGCACTTATCATACCGAACCACAAGCTTTTATATTCCATCGTCATAAAAGTTTGCCTCCTGATTTAACAACCACTCCAACATGGCCGTTTTTAGGCTAGCACAATTTTCGGTACTTTAACCTTTCACTAACAGTTTCGTAAAGAACACTTTTTGAAACTTGAGGGAACTAATGATAATGAAGAAATCGTGAAGCGTCTGTTTTCTTTAATTTTTTCATCAACTTTTTGCACCAAATCGTCAGTAATCACTGAAGGTCGTCCACTACGTTCCACGTCATGAACGTTTGTTCGGCCATCCTTGAAAGCTCTAACCCATTTCCGTACCATTCCATCACTCGTAATGTTTTGTCCATAAACTTCACAAATCTGACGGTGAGTTTTAACGGGTTTTTCTCCTTTAGCACACAGAAAACGAATAACAGCACGTATTTCACAGTCGGCGGGATTCTCAGTTGGCAGAGGCATTTTAAATACGCAAAAGTAAATGTAAATACGATCGATTTTGGCCGTAATGGCGACTGTGGCTTGTCAACAGATGTAGGAACACAATGCGCATGTGCAAGACACCGACCGCAACGCTCCATCGGCTTGATTTCAAAACGGTACTTACTTTAAAAACATTCCTCGTATATGAAAAAATGCTAAACCTGACTGTTATAAAAATATAATTGACCAAATCGGTTATATTTTAACACTATCGATTCTCCAATTGCCTTTCTATCGGTAGGTTCTACGTAACATACAAGTTAATTAAACGATCCATTGGTGAATGGGAGATTGATGAATAGGTTCATAGGACGCATCTACCTATGGAATTCGAGTCATGAAAGCTGGGGTAAACCAAGAGATTTCGTAATGTCATACAAATCATTAAAAAAAACAAACTGTACCTTAAATATCTCAGTAACAGATTAAGATATAAGTGATTTTTTTTTTTTTTTTTTTTTTTTTTTACCTCCGGAACCACTGTCAAGTTATATCTTCAGAGGATGAGACGAATGAATTGTAGCGTGTGTGAAAAATGCCATGCCTGACCGGGATTCGAACC
>JAAAKQ030031066.1:0-17208 GCA_010016005.3 Zanna intricata
TAGAGAAGCTTGAGAAAGAGGAGGTAAAAAAGAATTTTGAGGAGGATGTCGCAAGAGGTCTGAGTAAAAACGATAAGATAGAAAATATAGAAGAAGAATGGGAGACTGTTTAAAAGAAAATTCTTAAATCAGCAGAAGCGCACTTAGGCAGAACGAAGAGAACTGGTAGAAAACCTTGGATACCAGAGGATATATTTCAGCAGATCACGGCTGGAATATGTAAAACAAATTGTTAGGAATGTAGGATGTAGGAGATATACCGAAATGAAACGGCTGGCACTAGATAGAGAATCTTGGCGAGCTGCATCAAACCAGTCAAGTGACAATACAAAAAAATTTTATATTTATCCGACTGATTAAAGATTTTTAAATTATCTTATTAAGAAAAGTACTTTAATTAGAACAGGTTTATATCTTCGTTTACGAAATTTAGTGAAGCACAACTTTACATCCCCTTACCCGTTTTTTGGTACGCAAGATTTTGAATCCATCGACAAAATTTTAAGAAAGTTTCTTGAAAATGTTGCCTTTTTATCTTCGTACTTGTCAAATTTTATCTATAGTTTTGTCTTTGTTTTGGACTAAACTAATAAAAATTACAAACTAAAAATTAGTTTGTCGTTTTTCCGGTGTATAATTTAAGTTATACAATAAACAGACTACTGGTGATACAGTAGTAAATCGTAGATGTACGCTTACAGGTATCGACTTGAATATGTATTCCTCAAAAACCTTAGAATATTTGGTTTAATAGTTTTCATTTTACCGGTAAAAATTAGCATTTTTTCTTGGGTTGTTAAACTGTTTGTAAAAAAGTTTTTTTGATATCGCATCTGGAGATAGATGATCTTTTTTTTAAACCCGCGATCGTGGAAATAGTGCAAAAACGATGTGGAATTTGATTATGGTAAACGTAAAAGTATTTGAAAATGTTTATCGAAATTATGAAACTTTGAAATCGGTTATGCATGAAAATCATGTTTTTTTTTCTCCGTTATTGTGAAAATAAAAAATAACACTTCTAAAAAAAAAAATAAAACAGCAATTTACAAAGGAACTGGCTTTAATTTTAATGTTACACAAACATTTGGAAAATACTGACACGCAATCTAATTTTTTAGTTAGATAAATTAAATAAATAAAACTTTTTGTAAAAATCAAGAGTGTAGTTAAAAAGTGGTGTTGGGCTCATCATCACTACATCCCTTCTAATCGATCGATAATAGAATCAGTCGTACTACTTGCAGTTCATATTAAACTTTTAATTGTCAGAACAGTAGATGGATATTTATTAAAAACCGACTTGACGCGTGAAGTTAATATTGTTCACACGACTGTATAATACTTGGAAAATTACTTTGAATACCAGAATGCCATTAGGCTATAACAAACTGTTTCTAACCGTTGACTAAAAAAAAAATCTTGTCTAAAAAGTTGCTTTGTCTATAAACTGAATAATTTTTCAACTTCTACAAATCCCTTAACTCTCGTGTTCAGAAGTAGCCTACACCACTTTCTTATATTTATCTATCTGGACTTCCCGTAATAAAAACAAAAAACCTATTTATCGATTTCTTTGTTTGTACTTTTGCCTGGAAAAAATAAATTTTTCTCATAGTTTCTGTTTATTAAACTTGGATTTTTATTTTACATCGTTCGATCTGTTATATACTCCTGAATGTTGTTTATTTCTTGTTAGTCATTAATTTTGTTCTTTTTATACCATCCTGATGACGATACCGAGTACAGATTTAACTCAAAAGTTAAACTTAAATATATAACTACATAAAACGGAACGCAAAGGTATCGGGGAATATTTTATCCCGCTATTGATATAGAGCGTGGACATCGGCCCCTTGCTGCTGGGTTTTTCTAGTTACCGGGTAGGTATTTAGTTTTTTTTTTTTTTAATGGCGGTTATGTAATCGTTTTTGTTTTAAGATAGACAAAGTCGAGAATTGCGCTCCGGCGCTTTGTAGATTGAGCTTTGAAATGTTTATTACTCGGGTTACTCCGTGGGAGATTAGCAAGGTATTTGTATCCTTCGCTCGACACAATTCCCTTACGGTCCATCCGCTAAAGGCTATTGAATCTAATAGGAATGCGTCTGACAGGCCCCTAGCTCTTGGAGGATGCAACAGTCTCGCTTCGCAGAGAGTTGCATGCGGTATCTGTAGGTTAGTGCGCTATCGGTAACGTTAGGAAGAAACGTTATAATATATACCTTCACATATACGTCCAATATAATATATACATCCTCTGAAGTAATACCTTACGGTAGTTCCGGAGGCTAAATATATAAAGAGAGAATATATACCTTACGACTGAGTAGGGAAAGAAATAATTTAGCGGAGTAAGAAATTGTATTACCTTTATAAAAATTGTCCTCCTTTACAGATATCAATATTGCAAAGTAATTTCTCTGTGAACTTTGGCCTTACATAAGAACATATATTCGAGTAACATTCCGTGAACTTCCACAAACTTATTTTTTGTGTTGTAATTGTCTGAATTTCAAAATCTGCGCTTAATATTAATTCATAAATTTAATATGAAGGAACTGGTTATTAATTTTAGACTTAACGGTTCTCTGCAGTCTAATGTTTTATCGGTATCGTATAGAAAGAAAGTTATTAGATGGCTTTCTTTTGTATCCTACAAATTTATAAACTTTATTTAATTACCAAAATATTGTTGAGTATTTTGGGATTAAAGACCAATTTGTAAAACGGGGTGGCCCCAGATAAACCGAACCCGAAGCAACTGAAGAAATTATGAACTGTAAGGCTATATTATAAAAGTAAACGAAAGACGAAAACCTACTTATGTGGGTTCCTCCGTCTGCTGGAAATTTTGACTGTCACGGTTCAGGCACAGTTTGGTTCGATGAATCACGTTTAGTGTGACTTACTGTAACTTGTCCCGTTGGATGTTGGTGATGGCACTACATATATTCTATTGCAGTACGTCAAGACTTCGTAGATTGTTCTTGTAAACTTTGCCTCATAAATAAAAATCACAGCTTGTTAGATAGGTGACCATGGAGGCCGTAGACTCTTTGAGATAGTCTTGTCAAGTGTAAAAAGTGAGTGCGCTGCTTCCAACGAAATGTTTGCTGTCGCACCGTCTTGGTGGTAACACGCGAAACGACGTTCGTCTGGCATCAGTTGCTGTACGAAGGGCTGGAAGATGTAGGCCCTGTAACGTGCTGAGTTCAATGTGAAAAAAATGGGTCCGATGATTCTCGCCTCTGGTACAGCGCACCACTCTCCAATCTTTACATCATACAGCGGTAGCTCGAATATTTGTTGTGGGTTTTTGACAGACCAATAATGCGAATTAACGTAGCCACTGAAGTGGAACCATGCCTCGTCTGGCATAAAGATAGAAGTTTGGATCGAATAATCCCTTTTCGATTTCCTGCACACTCGAACATTTTTCACGGTCTGTAGGCTTACAAAGCCATGATCTTGTATGGCTTCAGGTTCAGGTCCTTTAGAATACGCCGGCGAATATCTTCATTCTGCGCCTTGGCCTTTTCCACAAATTGGTATTTATGCTTCTTATCAAGCAGATATCCACCAATTCGCTCAGACTTCCTTATAAGCTCGTGTATGGTTGATTTGCCGGGTGTATTAATGTTCAACTCTGCTCGGAATTTTTCTTGCACTCCTTTGATCTTATTTCTACGTGATCTGTTTTGTGCGTAATATTCCTTTACAATGAATATTCTGGCATTCTTTGTCAGCGACATATTGATGCGTGTGCACTGTGGTCGGCTTTATCTCAACTGTGTTTCCTTTACAGCTACAGGTCGTGTTCTCAAGGTCAATGTGCATCACATCTTGCTGGGTGGCATTCGAAATGTTATTTCTTTTGTTGCTACATCAAGTACACTGACGCTTTTCGGTTTTTCTTCTCCCATGTCTGGTTAGGTTTGTCTTGGGCCACGCAGTATAAATTGGTCTCATTAATTTATAATCACCTATCCTAGATATTAGGCTTAAGGAAAGTATAAGGATTTCATCATTTTAAACAGCCCTCTTTTTACAAGTCTTTTTTAAAAGTTTATTGTAAATGCGATAGAAGCCTTGTAGTTGTTCCCTAAAGTTTTACCTTTATAACATATATATATATAGCAACCGCTACGTAACCGCGAGCTTGGATGATAAGCTTGTACGTCGCTCCTATAATATTGTTCTCTGAAACACTGGTACACTACGATTACTCATCTAGTAGTAGCATAAACATGATGCAGTTGTTTACGAGGCAGTGTTTTTTTGTGTGTTTACAGTATTAAGAAAGTGACATCATATTTAAAATGCAAAACGAATATTTTTATTTTATTTCTTTTTTGCATTTCCGTGTATATGAAGTTCAGTTCTGTGGTTCTTCCTCTCGGTACATTTCTTTTGGCGTGTGTCGTGTATTTTGTTACGTAGTCGCTTAATGTACGATACGGTATTTTGTAAAAGTTTTTATTGTGGTTTACGGTTCAAAATGTATGAAGTATTTCGTTCACGTAGAAATAGTTATGGCTGAATTTAAGTCTGTTTTGAAAGGTTAAAAACGTTAATAATTGTAAATAACGTGTATGATTTCATGAAGAAAATCTTTAGCTGTAGGAAAGTTAAAAAACGACAAGCAAAATCGCAAGAAAAATCGCTTCAAGGGTAACTGCAACTTCATGTGGCGTTTACAGGACTCGGGTTTAAAACCTAAAAACATAGAACTTCTATCCGAGGGGCCAGAGTGTTCGTTTATCACCCAGAAAAAGGAAAAGAAACGTTAAATCGGTTATCGGATTAGGTGATTTTGATAAAGGTGTGGTTTGGCAAACTGTCAATGAATTTCACTCAAAGATGGGGGAGCTGCCAACAGTTAACAAACTTTGTTAAGAATTGATAATTAAAATTAATTTTAACGGCAGTGAAACTGGTAGTAAGTGGCGCAATACAGAAAACGAAAGGAAAATGTTAGTTTAAAAAACACTGTATTAGGTATAAAAGGATTTCATATTTGCAGGCGATCAGTGATTTTAGAAAATGTAACCGGGCGATCGTATACCTAGATCAGTGGTGGCGAACATATGATCCGCGGGTCAGATACTGACCCACGAAGTCTTTTTAAATGACCCAAGCATTGATTTTTATAAACTTATTTTTTATATCGTAAAGAGAGAACAGATTATCAAAAATATTAAAAAATTAAAAGTATAAATATTTATTATCAAACTGATATAAAAAATATATTTCCAAGTGGATGTTGGCTAACTGATTTTCTATATCACTGCATCTGTGTACAAGTCACGACAGTATGTCATGACCTTGGAGGGTTGTACCATAACTGGCAGCCTTGGCATTCGCGTCTACAAGTGTTTAATAATTTAACTATATTATTATTAAATCTTCATATGTATATATATATATATATATATCAAGTATGTTAATAAGAAATCTCTTCTAAAATTATTGTATTCTAAATATTTTTAGTTTTAGTCCTGTACTATGGCGAGGGTTAAAAAATTAAAAGCAAACGATACAAGTTCCAGACTGTATCGAAGAGAACGGTTGGATAAATATGGTGTGATTGAAAAGAATAAAACCACATTGTGCGTGCAATTTTTTGTAACGGAAAAGTTACTTCACAGACATACAATGTAAAAAGATATTTTGAAAAGACGAATTCCAATCTCGGTTTCTCGACAGACGAAGAAAGGAGTTAAGAATAGTTTTTACAAAAGAAAAACAAAATCGTTCACAAAAGTGTTTGAAAAACCTTTTTTGATTCCAACAAATAACATTACAACTAATAGTTTGCAGAGCCCATTGCATCGATCGCCATGGGAAACCTTTTTCAGAAGGAGAGTTTGTAAAACAAGCGCTTTTAAAATGTAGTGTTTCTTTGTTTGCAGATTTTAAAGAAAATGACTTGATTATAAAGCGTATAAATGAGTTTACAGATATGTCGCAAAAAAATTAAAGATGGAGTAGTAGAATTAGAAAGAAATATTTCTTCACAAATACGTAATGAGTTAAAACGTCTGCAGAAGAAATATATTCACTTGCTTTTGATGAGAGTTTTTTCTCAGTATAAATCAGGCAATATAATAAAAGAAGAGCGACTGAAACTAATAACATTGAAAGGGAAGTGTACCGGTCTCGATTTTTTTTTTTTAAAGAGAAATGGATATTGGCCCACAGAAAATTGTTTGTGTAACAACAGACGGTGCACCCAATACTGTGACAAAAACATTGCTTTTATTCAGTAGTTTAAGCAAAATATTAGTTATTCTCTGATTGAATTTAAATGTGTAATACACCAGCAAGTTTTGTGTGCGAGCAAGGTTTAAAAATATTTTCCAATGTAATGCCGGTTGTAATAAAAGTCATCAGCTTTAAACGCAAAAAGTCTTAATAAACGAGAATTTTCGCAATTATTAGAGGAAATTGAGTGCCGCTATTCGGGGATTTTGACATACAACAATGTTCGATGACTGAGTTGTGTTGGAGTTCTTAATCGGTTTGTCAGTTTAACAGAAGAAATAAACCTCTTTTTAAATAAAAAAAAATAATGAAGAATTTTCAAATATAATCGGTTAAATGATATAATGTTCTTATGTGACATGGTTCAGCATTTCAGTGAACTGAATGAAAAACTTCAGGGAAATGTACAGATTGCATTAATGTTGTCTGAAAATATTAAAATACGCGTACATATGACGTAACTTGACGTCTTCACTAAATATTTGGAAATGAAAAACATGAAATATTTTCCTCGATTACAAAAACATTTTCAAAACAATGATTTTTGTAAATACGTTTGAAATTCAAGAAAATGCAGTTAAAAATATTTAATCATTATACTGGAAATAAACAAGCTTTTCAGCGGAGATTTAATCGTTTTAAAAGTTTGGAAAATACATTTTACTTTCTTTTATATCCATAAAAAACCCGGAATTCGAAACGATGGAGTTGACCAAACTTATGCGGCTAAGTATCCACAATTTAGAAATGTAATTAACTGAATTTAAAAGCAGCATAGTGTAGAAAAATAAGTTTTAAAACTTGATTTCAGAAGTGGAAGGAAAGATTTTTGGAAGTAGGGCAGATAATAATGATCCCATACTAAAAATTGAATATGTTATATTCTTTATTTATTAATAAAAAATATTTCATAATTTATATGTGCTTTTCTTTATTCATTGTTCACTCAAATACTCAGAGCAAAGGCGCCACCAGGCATGGTGTCTTCAACTGGTGCGGTAATTCATGGTATCACCCCCATGATATCAGTTTTTTGATGTCAACCTTTATTTTTTGCTCTTCATTTGCAAAAGTAAAATTTTTATTATAAAAAGGAAACCTAAACCTTTATAAAGAATTTTAAAAGTGAGTACCAAAAAAGGTTAGCTATCAAGTTTTTCTGTTAACAAATTTTCGATATTTTCAAATTATTGATACACTTTTTACCACACCTCTCCCTTTTTGAGTGACGCCACAAACTTAGTGACCCACGGGCTAGTACTAAACAAAATAATGAACAAAATTTGACCCACTTCTCAAAAAGTTTCGCCTTCACTGACCTAGATTAATCCATGTTTTACCATCTCATTCGATGGCAAAATCACGGACTGATGACAGCGGTACAGGACATTTACCAATAAATAAAGGTGAACGCTTAATTATCATTTACGCCGGAGATGAAACGGGCTTTGTAACAAACGCAGTGTTAACTTGGACAGCCGAATCAAAAAGTGGCAATTACAGTGATAGCATGAATATTAAAAATGATTTGAGACGGGCTGAAGAAAATTAGTTGCTAGCCTTCTTTCTAAGTCTGTAGTAGTTATTGACAATGCTCTGTATCATAATACCCTTTTTGAAAACCTTCCAATGTCATCAATCCAGAAAAAAAACACGTGATTTTTTGTCTACAGAAACATCATATTCTATTTTCGTCTCAAACACTTGAATGACAATCGTATGAACTATTTAAATCGAACAAAACAACAGTAAACGATTCCTATTTTACGAATGTTGGAAGGAACTGGGGTCAGGTTCTGCGGCTTCCACCTTACCATCCTGATTTAAATCTAATCTAAATGGTGTAGTCAGAGATAAACGGCATTTTGCAAGCCATAACACAACTTTAAGATGTCAGAAGTTCAGAGACTGTTTGAAGATAAAATGAATTCGATGAGCGACAAACACTGGACACCTTACTGTGAAAAGGTTAAAAACTTGAAGGTGAATATTTGAGCCAAGAATCGTTAATAAATTCTCTGACAGAATCTTTCATCATCTCTATATGCAGCGACAGTGATAATAGTCACGATTACACTGGAGGTAGTGATGACAGCGAAAAGAGCGTTCTAGCTGAGAAATTAAACAGGCAATTCATTTTTCAGGAAGTAATTAAATTTACAGTAATCTATCACAATATTTACTTTGTAATTAGCAATAGATAATATTTTGTTATCCGTTATTACATTTTATAACGTATAGTACAGAATAAGCCGATTATTTCATTTCAAAATTGTTGCATTCATTTGTTAAAAAAAGAACAGTTATTTGGTAAGGGGGTTTACTAACAGCGAGGAACATGTCTAGTAATCGTCGCCACTCCAAGCTCGCAGTTACCAGGCGGCGACTATAAATCACTTGTGGCTGCTTCACTCAATTATTCTATTTACTGCTCAGTGATATCTTGACATAAAAAGATTTTGTTTTGACAGGTCTGGATGAATAGTATTTATGAACAAATGTTAGTGTCATTTGACATTTTTCTACAAATTTAATATCTTTATTCAACGGTTTAAAAGGTGTTGTTACTTGATAAATTGTTGAATAATTTTATCAAAAGTAGTTTGAAATATATTGAACTATTTTGCCAGATGCGGACAATTTTTTTATAGACAATGTAGACGTCTTAATTTAATATTATTGTAATGTTATATTTAAAGTTTACATACCGCAATTTATTTCCTGCCGGATTTGAATTGTATATGTCACATCTGTGCAAAGGTCGTAGTTCTGTTTGTCCACTCGCATTACACATGGATTCAAATATTTGCATCTGCAAAAAGCCACTCAAAAAATACCTGAAAAAAGAAATTATATTTTTCTAACGGAGTATGCGTCTGCGGTATGATGTTTGAGATAAAAAATACGTGTGAGAAATTTAGTGAATCGTTCTCATTCGGTTGTTTCATCAATTTTTTTTTATAACGGGTGGCGCAAAAATCGTCACTCTATTGTAAGATGCTCTCATGTTGGCAAATAGTTGTTATTTATGAATTAATAAATTTATTTTTATTCTTCAAAGATCCAAAATACACGTGGATGAGCCATGGATTGCTCTACTCCCCAGTACCGCGGAATAATTGTGACAGTGTTTTTAGAGTAACAATGAGTCGGTGATTTTGGCAGCGTGAATTTCGTTGTCGATTTCCTGGATGTGTGGCACCAACTGGCTAAACACTGCGTTGTCTAGCCGTTCGCCTCAAGGAAACTGGTTCAACGCGGAATAGTAGTAGAAGTGGCCGGCCCCGTAGCGTCTGCACGACCGAGAACATCACTGCTTTGGCTTCGAATGGCACCCAAGCATCAATCAGACAACGGGCCACTATGATAATTGGGCATCAACTGACGGTCGTTACAGCGAATTTTGGTGCAAGACTTAGAGATTTTACCGTATAAAGCGCAAACAACAAACAAGTTATTGAGTGCAGTTTAGCCAACCCCTCTTAAACCTCACTCGCGAAAATGATAATTTTCAACTCAAAATCATAGTGAGCGACGAAGCGCATTTTCACCTATGCGGATATGTGAATAAGCAAAATTTTCGTTTCTTGGGCGCTGAAAATTCGCGTGTAATTTGCGAAAAGCCACTACATCCTCTCAGTCACTGTTTTGGTGCGGTGTTAACGGAGAAAAAGTCATTGGCCTATATTTCTCTATTTCATTGAGGACAACGTCAGCACCACTGTGACTGTCACTAGTGCGCGTTAAGAAACCGTGATCAGTAACTTATTGTTGTCACAAATTGACATATTTGGGTTCAAGAAACATGTAGTTCCAGCTGGACGGTGCGACCGCGCACACAACACGAGCAACAATGGACATTCTGAAGCCAGCGTTTCCCGGTCATTTAATCTCTTGTTTTGGCGATCTGAATTGGCCTGCAAGTTCGCCTGATTTAACAGCTCCAGACTACTTTCGTTGGGGTTTTTTTGAAGTCAAGGGTCTACAGGAACAAGCCTCAAACCTTGGCGGCCCTAAAGGAGAATATCCTACAAAAGGTGGAAAATTGATCGCCAGATGTTTTAAGGAAAGTAACGGAACATGTTGTGGAACGATCCTGATTGTTCATAAATTCTACGGTGGCCTTTAGATCAATATATCTTCTCGACTTAACCACACAAAATACAAACGTCTTAATAAATGTAATCAAACAACAGAACCGATTTTTTTTTCATTTTCAAAGTTACAACCTTCGGAAATAGGGTGAGGAATTTTGTGCCACCTTACAGCCGATGCCATTAACAGTATTTTATCCATCACGTTTCTTTCAGGTATAAGATAATCACGATGAACATATTCACTCAACATCACCGCGTTCGTGGTGATGCCGAGTAGAAAACACACGTTCTTCAATCCAGTGACTACTCTTTACGGTATTAATTTTTACACGAATAATCTAATATAATTAATATTAATAATAATCGATCGACAAAAAGCAGTATTTATTAATCATTTTATGATATTACTGAATAAAACTTCTGAAATATTTTAGCCGAGATGACATCGTTAGAGAATCGGGTAATTAATTATTTTCTCTACACTAATTGAGGTAAGTAGGAGGTCAACATATAATACTGTCGTAACATAATTACATAAGGATATACAGATGTTTGCGGTTTGATCCTAAGCGGATATATTTTAACGATCTTTTAATTTGCATTCAAATTCTTTGTCGACTCATCTTAAAACCTTTCCTTTTCATACTCGGCAATTTACCTAGTTTTCAGCATTCTCATTTAGTATCGGTTCTAGAGAATATCTCTGTTTACGCTTCGTAGTCGTTCGCATTTCATTACCGTAAATCGTTGCCGCCATCGTTTACGAGTAACATTTTGATATTTTGTTCAAGAAGTCTGAAACCGAAGGGCCTTCATGTAATATATTATCGCTTATTTTACGAAAATAAATGTAAAATAACGTGTTATTATTAGAGTAACATTTCAAAGAACTGTTAAATAAATCTTCCATCTTCTACTAGTATTACTCTTTTTTTTTGTACTCGCTTAAGTATATTCAGTTTAACAGTTTTACGGCGTACGCACATGTCATTTCATTTTATTGTAGGCAAGAGCCCTAGCTCTATCCTTTAAGCGACTCGGCCTCAGTTTGGTTTTTTCTTCAACCGTCCGGTAGAAAACAGTCCCTGAAAATATAGATATACAGGCAGAATTGCACCTATGAAATCATACAAAAACCGTGGATTCAGTAACCCGAATGACTTTTTACGTCGATAATACAGATCCAGTGGCCGTTTAACCGAGACCCAAAAAACCTTTCGATGAGGAAATGATAAAATGCGAAAGAAACAAGCGAACATAACAAAGAACAGATGATCTACCAACAGGCGGACCGCAAGAACAACAGCCCCTTCCGCAGGGATATCTGAATCTGCTCTAGCCAATAAATATTAATGCTAGCTCGCCTACAATCATCAGTTGAAATGCTTCTTTACCCGATAGAGAAGGAGCGCGCACGATCGATGCACAATTTCTGTTGACCGGCTTATAAATAATTATTTATATTTATTATTAATAAAATTATTTCGATGGGGGCTGATTTTTCCCTAGATACTAGAGTCGCTCCAAGAAAGATTCTGGCTTTCTTAAAGAAAACTTGTGTATTCCCACAATTATATGGCATTCAGAAGTATTTGGCCGAATCGTAAAAACTGTTAAGCCAGATCCTCGTAAAATAGAGGACTGTGCTAATTAAAAAATAATCATTTCTCTTTTTATGAAGTAATGTTTTTTATCACTTTCACACGGTGTGTAAAAACAATACTTATTATATACATAACAATATACTTGGCATCACCCTTCGTCCAAATTTACCAGAAGGTACCTTTAATATTCCGGTTTTTATTTACAGTTATATTTATTATTTAAACGTTTAACCTATCGGTTATCGGTTTATTTTAAAAAAAGTCGCCATTAAAACCTTTAATTTACACAATTTACTATGATATTATTAGATACTTCTGCTTATTTTTTTAATAAAATTGTTTTTTGAAATTATACCGGCCTACCCAGACCTGTCCAGATTAAGGAGATTATAATATACTAAATTTGTATAGTCAGTCTGTTAACATTTTTAATTGCTAATCCTCGAGCTTGCTGTATTTTTTATTTATTTATTTTTTTTAAGTCGTACGGTATTAACAGATGCATCTGATTAATACTCATCTTACTAAGAATTATGTGTATTACTTACACATTAATGATTTTTTTTTCGTAATTACCTTATATAGGGTGTATTATCTGTGATATGGAACTTTGCTGCCGGGTCAAAATGTTGTTCGGTACGAACTGTTGGCGGTCGTATACCTTGGTATTGTCTACGTAAATTCCACCAGTGACTATTGTAATTTGAAGAAGAAACATCTCGTGACATAGTATCCCAACGCCATTTTTCTAAAGCCAATCCGAATCCTAACTGAGGAATCTTGTTAAGCGCTTGTAGTAACAACAGGTAAATCTCAGATTCTATAAAAAAAAAAAAAAACGAAAACGGTGATTTTATTTAACGGTAATATTAAATGATATTAATTAATGTTTAAATATATAATTTGTGTAGCATCGGAAATATAGTCTTTAAATATTTTTAATCGGTTGATTTTCAAAAACTACTGGAAACATATTTCTTTGTGTCTGTATAAAAGCGTGTGCTGATTATTTGCCGTAAAAGTATATTATTCACAGTTAGGTAAATAATATCTAATGTTCGATCGAGGAGAATATTGTTAGATCTTTCTAAAAGTTACTTCTAACCGAATAGAATTTTATAATGTTCTTACTGTTACCGAAGACGATTTCGAACGTGAAGTACGATACTACATCGTACTAAATAATATTTCTTAAGTCCTTACAGTAAATCGTTTAACTCGCCGATTTGCTGAACTCGAGGCATTCATTTCCATTCTTCATCCTCTTTTCGCTGGGGTAAGTGTTTTTGATTTAATAAACATTGTACGCGTTTGTGGGGGTGGGTAGCAGTGATTTTTCCTGATGATATCTATAATACTTAATTTCAGTTTTGATTGTTACTCGTATAAAACGGTCAAAACTGAATCACCATATATTCTTATTACGTTAAAGACTGCAACGCCTAAAAGCGTCTATTGTATGGACGCTTTTAGCCGTCACACAAGCTCTGTGCTTGTGTTAATGAAAACATAACGTGATCGAGGTACGTCGTAGCAATATGCTATGTGATTTTAAAACAGTGTAAGTGATACCGCATAGCTTAGCTTATTATTGCATAGAACAGTATGTTAACAATAATCAGATAAATATCGTTTATGATTTGATAACACAAGCCTGCAAAATTTGGGTTGTGGAATGTATTTTTAACTTTTAATAATGGATTCCTGTGTAATTTTTAGTGCTGAATCCGGAAATAAACTTCATATTTTTCTATCACATCAGGAGTTTTAGCAAATTTCAAAATTTGTTAAAAGTTTAAATATGCGAAAATATGATACTATAAAACTTTGTTAATAATAAATTAATAGTATATTGACTTTTTTGGGTTATACTATGCACTCTTATAGCTAAACAAAGGAGTGGTCTGAAGAGAATTTTGTAGGGGGAGGGGTTTGGGTTAAAGATTGGACGGTGGGAGAGCTTAATCGACAGGTTTTGACAGGACTTAACAAGATGAAGCATGTTTATTGGCTGCTATCCATGCCACTCGTGCATCGTGCAACTATCAATGCTCTTTCAACTATTAGCGTGAATATATAGAGTTTTTTCCGTCTTCCAATCAAACGTGTTTTTGTCGGTGGAAAATACATTCTCAGGCCGAAATCAAACTTTCTCATTTCAAGATGGTTTCAAGAGGCTTCAAAAATTCTACAATTCCTTTTTTTTAATTTGTGGTTAGTTAATGGTGGAAAGGAAAAAAAGAAACATCACAAGTTTCGTTCGACCAGTGTTCCTCATGTATTTCATAGTGAAAATAGGAGATCGAAACGAAACTTGGGCATCCCGCTTTGTTTACTACACATGTGTCGAAGGACTTAGATGGTGGTCAAAGGGTAAACAAGAAGCATTCCGATGGTGTGGCGAGGGCCACGAAATCGCACAGATAATTTTTACTTTTGTTTGACTGGTGTTTGCGTTTTCTATTTGAAGAATAAAAAAAGAATCGTTTATCCAAATATGCCATCCGCTTTACGTCCGGTTCCTCACGGTCCAGAAGTACTGGTGCAGATTCCACCAGATAATTTACCTGCAATAGACGGTTTCGCAAGTGATTTAAATGAAGATAACATCGAATACGTAAGAATCAGTGATCAAAAACTAAAATCACTACTGCCGCAGACTTTTAATTAATAGTTTATGATATTCCGTTAACAATATCGTTCTGCACACTGGTAAATTGAGACGTGCTTTCAGCCGTATGTATTACTTCATTTCCTTATACTGTACACGCATTCGATTAATTATTTTGTTACATTTTGTATTTGATAATTTCTTACTGACCGGATGAAGAACCATCTATCAAATTAAGTCTTCGTAAATGATTCGGGCTCATAACCGCCAACATGATAGCATCACCCACAGCTTCTTGAAAACCAGAATTGGCTCCATCCTTTAAAAAAAAAAAAATAAAAATGTGTAATTTTCCCAAGTTTAGAATCATAAAGAATATCGGTACAGAAAAAAAGTAAGTATAAAATTTTATTCTGTATAAGGCAGGCGCACGTATTGACATTTACTAAGGGGTTAAGTATTTAACCCAACGAGTTGGTCTAGTAGTTAACGCGACATCGCAAATCAGCTGATTTCGAAATCGAGAGTTCTAAGGTTCAAATCCTAGTAAAGGTAGTTATTTTTATACGGATCTGAATACTAGATCGTGGATACCTGGGTGTACTTTGGTGGTTGGGTTTTAATTAACCACACTTCTCAGGAGTGGTCGACCTGAGATTGTACAAGACTACCTTCATTCAAATTCGTACATATCATCCTCATTCATCCTCTGAAGTAATATCTTACGGTAGTTCCGGAGGCTAAACAAATAAAGAGAGAGAGGGATTAAGTATTTAATGTAGGACGTAATCTCATTGCGGTTTTACTAACGGAGGTTACTTCTCTTTGACGATTATATAAATCGTCTGATATTTGTATCTATGACAGAAATAGTTTATATTACGCGTAATTTAATTTAAATATATTCTCGCATGTTCACGGCTCAATCAGGATATTGAGAGATTGACAATTTAGAATGTTTATATAATTACAGTAAGATAAGTCAATATTAATGACAATGGTGACAATATCAAATAATTAATGCGTAACATAACCAAGACAATAAACAATTATAATATTACACATCAAGTAGTAAAAATGTCAATTTTAGTATTAAAAGACAAAAAGAAATCTCATATTAATAATTAGAATAAGTACGGTATTACAGAATATGTTCCAACGGTAAACGATAATAATATTATATGTTAATAACAAACAAATAAATATCAGTCAAAATAATACGAAGATTATTTACACTTGTTCAGGATTTATTCCAAATAGATAAATAGTAAACCAGAATTCAGACCGATTAACAAAAGATATAGCGTAATCGCTAGTCATAACCCTTTAAACTACTAGTCTTGTATTAACAATAAACGGACAAGTATAAACTACATATAATAAGACAAGTATAAACTTCTTTCATTGGCAGATACCTTTGCTGTTCGCAGTTAAAACTACCCTGACAGTTTACGAATGAAATTTAGTACGTTATCCCTTTCACTTATAGTTTTACAGTAACTCATCGATAGTATTTGTTGTTTACTGGTATTTCTCATGGCGTCACCTTCTTCTTTTTCTCTGTTTAGCCTCCGGAACTCCTGTAAGGTATTACTTCAGAGGATGATATTTATGAAAAGGAATGAAGTGTAGTCTTGTACAATCTCAGGTCTCGTGGCGTCACCTTAATCGTATCGAACTTAATTCACACTGGAAATTCGCTCCTTCGTTTGTCCTCCTCGCGGAATGCTCTCGCTGTAGACTCACACCGCACACCTTCCTGGCTGCACTGACATCGTAACGTCTCGCTGGCCTGGTTCGCAGAACTCCCCCGCATTCGCACAACTCCTCGCTGGACTGACCCCTTGATGCGAGTCTGCGAGGTAACGTCTCGCAGACTCACATCTCGCAAAACTGAACTTATCCGGTCTTCCTAGGGTTTTTTTTTATACTTCTATCCCCTTTACCTATCGGACCGGACCCGACTCCAAGCGAGAGAACGATCGGCCGAGACTGTCGTTCCCACTGTATTCCAAACTAGTCCGGTGACTTTTCTCACGGTAAAAACAAGTGTTTAGCTGTGTCAGCAAGCAGTATAACAAAAGACGATTGTTAAACGGACCTGTTACTTTAGTAAAAGGATTTCTTTTAGTCCCTTTTTGTATTCCTCCCGTTATTATACTTTCTACTGCAATATAATCTGTAGGAATCCGTTACTCAGGTATGTTTTATCGGTCTTATTACAATATTTTAAAGTTCAGTGTGTGAAGATTTACATTTTTTTTCCCAAAAGAGAGAAAATTCTGGAAAAATAATTTTTCTAAAATATTTGATTCGCATAAGAGAATTTTTACGTATGGCGGCTGAAGTCTGAAAAAACTATGCTAGATATATCACGTACGACTTTTATCACGTATTTTATAGGAAAGTGGTAAAAGTTGATTTTTTTCCAGGAGTTTGTCTGGTTTTATGCATTTCTTCATACGTAACTTCTATTTTTTGTCAGTATTTTATTGTAGATGCCCTCTTACATTAATATTCTCAAATCTGCTTTATATATATCCGGATATAATCTGTAAATATATCCGGATGGTAATCTCCAACACAGGTTGGCCTATGGAGATACCTAATTTTCAGTCCAGTTAACTTTA
>JAAAKQ030031077.1:0-50614 GCA_010016005.3 Zanna intricata
TTAATTGTTCATTATTCTCTTAAAAGAATACACATGTGATGCGACGGTCGGTTTGAATAGATTCATTCGCTTCCTGTTGGCGCTTTTCATCGATCACAGAAACCGGTCGACCACTGTAAAGTTCATCCTCAATATTCGCTTTACCTATATCTGTTGTACGAAATTTATCGCCCGAATACGTACAGTCTTTCGATTGGCAGTTACATCTCACCAAACGGGTTTTAGTTAACTATGAATTTAGCTAGCGTTCACATTTATCCGCTGTTAAAATTTCAGTCACTGGTTCTTGTTTTTAGACGCGTTGACCGTGGCAGGCTTACTCGATTCAATAAAAATTATGATCTATAGAAAATTACATTGCGCGGGTCAACGAGTTTTGGAATTTTGGTCGTACAGGAATGAATGAAACAGTAAGATGACAAAGTACCTGTCTCTTTGTGCGATTTAGTTTTCCCGTTAAGTTCCAGTATGTAATACATTTCAGCCGTCCCTCATATGTCAGTATTTATTTTTAACTTAAATTTTCTCTTTATAACACCATTGTGTATAACATCATCGTTTCTGTAGTGGAACATTGGTTTTTTCCATACAGTGAAATTTTACATCTAATATACTGAACCAAATTGATTTGTCTTTTTTTTCATTTCATCGTTTAAAACAATCTTTTTCCACATCCTTACTCCCACCAAAAGAAATCCATTATTTGGATAGAGCCTTGTTATTTTTCCTGCAATTTTAAAAATGGTTTTGATTCATATATGAAATTAGATATTTTTTTAGTTTGATGTTTTCAAGTTTGTATCGACCAGTTATAGATTTAGTGAGATATAATGGCATTTATATTTTAATCCCATTTATTGAAAAACTTTTATTCAGGTTCGACGCTTACATTATAAAACGCATATTTATTTATAAATAAACCGGTTATTATCCACTTTTGAAACAATATTCATAAAAGTTATGAAGTTACAAATTTATTGAAATGAATTGCTGTCATATTGTTCTGTGCAAATTTTACTTTAACATTGAATTTAATTTTATGTGTAGGTGTTAAATTCTATTAATTTGTGTTACGATCGTATCCTGTTATTATGGGATAGCTTTTATCATATAAATAGAAGGATTAAATTGAAATTCTTTTGACTATTGTAATTTTTTTTTTTTTTTTTAATATAACTTATTAACTCAACTGAAATTAACTTATTTAATGACATCCATTTATTTCTTTAATTTTTTTTTTACATAACATTTATATTATTGTAATGTAAAAATTCCGGTAACAGTTCCTAAGTTCAATGTTAAAACTAATATTACTATATTATATTAATCAATCCTTTTTCCACCTCAAAAATCTAATTTAAATCATAGGTGAATAAAATGGTTTTATAAAACTACGTTTGAAAATAAGATATTTAAGCAACGACGAATTATCGCTTTTGGTAAGTATTATTTTTATTAATTCTCTTTGTTAACGTGTATACCTTACAGTAAACTAAAAATAGCTTCTTAACACAATACACGATCTGCTATTTTTAGATCTAGACCATTCATTTATTACTACCCTGTTATAAAAGCTAGAAAAATTCTTACTTAATACTTTTTTTATGTTAAAATTCTACTTCTTAAATTTCTAAACTTCTATTTGTATTAAACTTCTTAAATTTCTATTTTATTTACATTCATTAAAAATTACTTAAATTCATATAATTTTTTTTTTGTGATTAATCTTTTATATTTTCTTCTAACTTACTGGAAAAATTTTTTAATTCTACCATTTGTATTTTTGTTTTTCCTTTTTTTTTTAACGTAATTCGTTTAAGAAAGTTCCTCTGGAGGTCCTTGATGTAAGTTTCTTCTAGATAATAATTTTTTTAAATCGAAAAATAACAGTTTACGTACAAGATTTGATATTTTATTTTTTGTAATCATTGGTTAGTACTGGGTGGTAGGAGCTTTAATATATATATATATATATATATATACATGTCATATATATATATATATATATATATATAAAATACTGTTACACTGATATTTTAAATATTTTCATCTGAATCTAAAAAAAAAAAATTGGTAGGAAATCTTAAGGTTATAAAATATAACCGAATAGAGATGAATAAGCTCAGTATACACATAAGTCTTTCTGCGTTTTTCTCTTTTTGTTTAGTTTTGTATTTTATTAATTTTTTTTTACGTAGGAGGAAGGAATATCTGCAACCAGACGCCCAGCAGCCCGCACTGCTGGGTGTGTGGGGTTTCCTGACGAGGCAGGGACCCAATGAAAACCCTGCCCCTCACACTGCGGCGAGGTGAAACTACCCTAAGGGATATCATCATTTCCGTGCGTGCCTGCGGGATCACATGTGCTGTGTTCAAGAAGCGGTTCCCAGCGTCCCCCGGGGGCACCCAGCGGAAATGATCCGGTTGGACCCCCGTCCACCCCCGAAGGCTGGCCTTACACCACCACCACTCAGACTAAGCACTCCCTTTCTGATCTTCTTCCTTCATTTACATCGAAAGAATCTCTGAACCATCTATTGCAACGGGTCCACCCATCTTCAGAAGTGAGCATGGTTCTCATTATATCTTCGGTGGAGCACTCTCTCCTGAACGGTCGCATTAAGGCTTATCTTGGCCACCCTAGAAACGTGTGCTCGACATTATCAATCTGCCCACAATATTGACAGTCTGGGATCGTCCGCCTACCTATTTTTCTTTGGTATTCATTGAACGGTCCATGACCTCTAAGCCATTGAACCGTCCAAAAATCAATCTCACCCCAACCTCTTTCAAGCCATGTCCTGACAGAAGGTATTAATCTATGTGTTCAGCGACATGTGGAGGCATTGTTCCATCTTTCCTGCCATTTGTTCATTAATGTATTTTTGACCTCCGACCTGCGTACTCCATGTTACTTGGAACAACCTCCTGTGCCAGAAGACAGACTGGCCGTATCCCCGTCATGAACAGCAGTTCCTCCAGCGAGACATTGCAATATACCCGCACTACCCAGAAAGCTAATATTCTGTATATTTTTTCAGTTTTTGAAAAGAATGAGAAAGTTTTTCTTATGTCATCTCATCTCTTTTCTCGTTTTCTGTTCTCTGTTTCTTCGAGTGTCTTTTTTCTATAAGAATAGCGGACTTTATTAGATCTTTCCGGATTTTAAATTTATAAAGAAAATAGACTTTAAAAACAAATTAAAATATAATTCTTTAAATCTCAAATTTTTGAAATCAAATTAAGGGATACCGCTTTTTTTTATCAACCACTTTTTTGTGATTATTTCCTCTGATTTGTAGAAGCGAACATTTTAAGAAGAATTACCAAAGGATTGTTTTTTTACATTTTAATTAATTATTTTTTAATGTAAATTATTCATTTATATTAATTATATGTTGTCGTGGATTTTTTTTTTTTTAATGATTAATTTACCAATATAAGCTCAAAGCTTGCGCATGGCAATATGAAATGGAAATTTTATAGCTTATAGAAATATCAATGTCTGAGGTGATTCTAACCCGGAACCTCCAGTGAAAGGCCGAGACGCTTTCACTCCGCACTATATTTTTCTTCTGTTTTCTTTTATTTAATTGCAGTTGATTGTCTATAGGTATAGTTTAAGAGAATTACTGGAATCCTGAACCCTCTTTTTTCCCATTATTTGATTTATATCTTTTTTCTTTATTAATTTATAATTTTTCGTTAGTTTTACTTTTTGTTTTCCGTCGTAGATTTTATTGTCGGTACAAACTTTTGCTATCGAATTTGCTAACTTTGGTTTAATTTATAGCTCATGAAATTAATCTTTATTTTAAGAAGAATTTTATACAGTTTCTCATGTAACTGGTCCATCTTAGATAGAATCTCTTAATTTCAAACAATTTTTTAACCGCTTTATGTTGAGTGCATAACTGTAATTGTGTTGAGGTACTGATGAATCGTATGCTCTTTCCGAAAATACTTGATCTTTATCAGTAATAAAGCAAGTTTTATTTAGTGAAATAAGTAGACTAGTTTTCAGTAATCTTTATTAAAGCAAATGTATTGTTACATATTTTATTGAACTAAAAGCAGTACGAATTAAAGGGTTCATCGATTTCTATCTTTTAAATTCATCCCGGATTAAAAATCTGATTATTTTATATTTAGGCAAATTCGTAAACGTTAAATAAAAACAAAAAAAAAATAGTGGTGATGAATTTATGTTTATAAGCTTGTTCTTTGCTATTCTTTAAGCTATTCTCTGTAACTACCCCGTTTTACGTTATAAATTTTTTACTTCTTTTAAGAACGAAACTTGTTACACAAGTTTAAAATTATACGGTAAACGGTATTTGAGATGAATACAATGTGTGGTGTCAGGGATGGTCGTTTACTTTGTCAGACGTGTAATATTAAAAGGTAATGACAAGTAGCCTGTGTGCATACCGTACGGTGTACCTTTCTTCTTTGAATCATCTTAAATAGGAAGTTAACGACCTTGTAAATAGAATTTACTCGCGGTATTGAGAATAATCAATATAATTGTTTGTCCGTTCTAGTTAATTTTACCTTTTACCTAGATTATAAATAGCTGTTAGTTTAGTTGTAACATTTTAAATTTATATAACAAATTTGTAATCTACATGAACGATTTAGTTATTGCTTTCTTCTGCCGTCAACTTTTTATGCGAGAAGAAAATTATTTTGCGTTACGTTTTTTCGATGGTACACTATCCCTTGTTATGAATGTTAATAGGATAGAACATATTGGAACTAAAAAATTTCGTTGTGCAACAGCTTTGATGATCATTTTGTTAGATTCATGGCTTATCATTAGTGATAATTATATAGAAAATCTGAGGGTGTTCTTAAATTTTATGCCTTAATTGGCGTTTTATGTCTACATAATTTTTACGTAAATCTTTTATTTTTCATGTTAAGTTACTGTATTAAATTTAAGATGTGAATATTCTGTAAGTTTTTATTTTAAATGCATTATATAAGTACGTGAAACATGATTTGTCAAGACAATTCTAATTCTCTCTTTTCCGTCGAATTTTCACGATATTTTTTTCAACACATCTTGTTCAGTTGTATTTTATTTACCTTATTTAATTATAACTTTTAACAACTGGTGCTGTGTGAAATTCTAAATAATGTAACGAATCTCCGATTTCAGTTAACTATAAGCAGATAATTGTCTTAAAATAAAAAGCCCAATAAAGCCATTGACAATTGGTAATAGTGTATATTTGCTCCCATTGAAAAAATAAATTTTACAAGTGTTGACTCTTTGAATTTTTCGAGACTTTTCTTGAATTTGATAATTGTGCATATACTCATGATAGTGGTTCTTTTTCTTAACCTCCAGGACTACGTTAGGTATTGCTTCAAAGGATGAGATGATTGATTTTTAGCATATGTGAAATTGTTCTACTTGACTACATAGACAGGGAGTTATATCATGTCGACAGTTAAACTCGACAAAACGGAGAAGTCCAAACCTCCGCGTCGCATGTGTTGACATTTAATAGGCCAATTTGCGTAGAGAAAATAAAAGCAGGTTTTCATCGGTTAAGCGTTCGCCCGTTCATTTCGACACCATTTCGGTGTTTCGAATGTCAACGTTTTGGTCATACGGCAGCGAGATGCACGAGGAACCAGATCTGCATATGTGGCGATCCGCTCTACCCGGGTGAACCGTACAGAGACCCGCCGACATGCGTTAACTGTAAAGGAAAGCATAGTGCAAGGTCAAGGGATTACCCAAAATATAAAGAAAACTTGCAATTGATGAAGTAAAGACCGTTCAGAAAGTCAACTACTTCGAGGCCAAGAAAATCGTGCTTAGTAGAACACCGAAGGCTGCGTCGTATGCTCAGGTTGCTGCTGCTCCTGCAGCCACCCTGAAACCAAAGGACATCTGAAAGAACTAGCGCTAGACTTAGCAGTCTTAATCGAAAGAATTATAGACAAGTAGGTAAAAATTCAATACACTAGAGATGACAGTCCAAAATTAAAGCTGATGTGGCAAGACGAAAGAGTCCTACTCCACCGAGGACTGAGCCTTCGACAAATTCAAAGGCAAAGGAGATCGAATTTAAGAAACCGAAGGAACCTGAAGTTAAGGCCCAAATTGCAAAAATCCCAACTCCAGGACCCTCGAAACGTGAAATACCAATCGTGGAAAAAGAAGATTCAAGGAAAACGAAAATGGAGTGTCCCCTAAAGAGCAGATACCTTTAGCTGTAGGGCGAGACATTCGAACGCCCCGAACGTTCTAACAGTAAGCACATCGAGTCTTGACTGCAATGTGCATCTAACTGCACCATCAGAGCCAGCGTCATCTGATGCCGGCAGCAGGAGATCATCCGTAACTTACGGCGGAGGAACGAAGACTCCATCTCCGAGGACTCGGATGCGATGGAGATTGACATCAAGGCTGTACGGAAGATGCAAAAAAAAAGAGTAAAAAAGGTTGGCCGAAAGGTGAGCAAAGAAAATAAGAAAGAAAAGATACATTTTAATTAATAATGAAGAATTTTTAGAAATAAACGTATGAGTAATTAATTCTAATAGTAGAATTATTGAGATATTAAATAAGATTATTGAGATGTTAAATGGAATGGGTCCTTTACACCCTTGTCATATATATATTAAAGGCAAGTGCGGCTTAAGTTACATCTCAGAGGTTTGAGTTTTTGACCAAATTTCGCAAGAAATGACTAGAAAGTTTTTAAAATAACAAGGACCTTTTATCCCCTTGTTATGTTCTGTTTCCAGGGTTTTAACAACCATCGAAAAGTCTGTACTTAGATGCTTTTCTTTTGATAAAACTAGTCATTTATTATGTAATCAGCTTTTTGTTTTTTGGGAAGGGAAAGTTTTTCTCTTTTTTTGGCGTGGAAGGGCTAATGACCATAATAGTCGTTGCCCCCAAAACCTCCAAGAAAAATAAATAAGCGGTGATTATATACAATATAGAATTTAAACTAATCGTCAGGTTTTATTCACAAGTAGATAAATAATGAAAACCAGAATTCAGTCCCATTGACAAGTCATTAGCTAATGTTAACATTTTTAAACACTGGTCATGTATTAATAATAGTAGTTCAATAGTTAAGACAAGTATAAAGTCGTTTCACTGCAAATACCTTTGCTGTTCTGAAATAAAACTACCCTAACAGTTTGTGAATGAAATTTAGTACATTATCTCTTTCAATTATAGTCCAGCAGTAATTCACCAAACCATTTCTTGTTTTCGTGTACTGTCTGTTCACACTAGAATCACTTGTAACGTCACCTTAATCGCGCCGAACCTGTATGCCTAAAAGTTCGCTCCTTCACTGACCTCACAGAATATTTTTGCTGACTCACAGCATAACGTCTCGCCTAGACTCATTTCACTCAATCAGCAGAACTGATTTCAACTGATTTTCCCCGGAGTATTTATACTCTTCTTACCAGATCTTTTTACCTGTCGGACCAGACGCCAGTTGAGCGTGGGAACAATCGAATGTTCTCTCACATTTTCCCATGAACTTCTAAACCTTGGTTCGATAACTCTTCTCACGAAAGAACATCTGTTTAGATGTGTCAGCGAGTAGTATTACAAAAGACTATTGTTAAACGGACCTGATACTTTTAGTAAAAGGTTTTTTTTTTAGCCCCTTTCTGGATTTCTCCCATTATTATATTTTCTACTTCTTAATTGGCAGGAATCTGTTAATCAGGTCGTTATACCAGTCTTTTTACAATATCTTAAAATTAACTTCTAGTTAATTACTATTTATCATAAAAATATTGGTTTTCATTGTTAAAAATTACCGATGAAAAACAGTAATGCTATTATTATTTTTTTTTATGATTACGGCGGCTTGTATCATGAAATCGAAATATCTCGGTTAACATTCTTTTGACTTCCAGTAACGATTTCTTCACGAATTATTTCCACATATTTGTTGTCGGGAACAGAAGTTTGTCTTATTTTTCATTTTCACCACTTTTTTTTTATCGGAAAACAAATATAGAATTAGTAATATTTAATGATACTAATGTTTTATAAATGTACTACTTAAATCTTGTGAGTACATATTACACTTTAATTTTAAAGAAGTGGGCAAGAAGAGTTGGTATAAAGATGAAGCGGATCTTTTTCAGTAAACTCCTTTTGCAGGCTAAGATAATCTCATGTCGAAGTTAGGAAAAATTGTACCAGTAGTGGTTAGATAATGAATTTTATTTAAATTCAGTGTGTTCTGAAGACATTGTAATTACAGCGTAGTAGAAATGGTATTGTGTGAATGATACCCTGTAAATTATTAATATTTTTTGTAAGGTAACAAAAAAAAAAGTAATTATTTACTTTTTTGGCTTATGAATTAATTCATCACAGAGCTTACAAAGAAGCTTGTAAGCGTATGCGCGTAAGCGCGAGTATGAATATGTAATATTAAATACATTATTCAGTACGACTAAAAGGTCATGTCGGGTAATTTATGTATCAAGTATAAAACAGAAGACTCTGGTCATCATATTTATATAATCTTACCTTAAGGTTGCTGGCTTTATTACAGAAATACTTACCTTCTTTAACAGTTTGCTTAGTTCTATTCAGTTTAAAGAATGTCATTTTCTTTATGAATGGAAACTCATTTCCGTGGTTATCTTTCATTTTTTTTCATTAACGTTCTTTTTTTTTTTTGATATTTCTTTTTTATAATGTTTGATGTTGGAAACCCTCTCTATTTTTTGTTCTATTTTTAATTTCTTGTTTTATAAAATATATATATGTAAGAGATTTTTCTATCATATTTTTTAAGGATTCTTTTTGTATATAATCTAAACATGTTAAGGAGTTTGGATGGGCCGTTTTTTATTTTTCTACAACCCAGGACGACTTCATCGAATTTCTTAAATTAGTCTATTCCTGATATTTTGTCTGGTGTATCACGATCTAAAAAAAGTCATAGAATTTAAGCATCAAAATTTCGAGATCGCGAATAAAGAATTTTTGATTTTATTGACGTTTCTTTACACTGTGGGGAAAATTTAGAAAAAAATTATTTATAAAGAAGTAAACTAACAAAAAAAAGTTTTTTTTTTTCAAAAAATATTCATATATATACATTAAACTTAGGAAATTTGCGTAGGTAAAGTTTCTTTAAATTTAAACCTATTGAATAAAGGCGAAAATAAGAAAAATAAAATTTCCAAAAAACCTTTTATATTTTAAGTCCAAGTTCTTAAAAAAAAAAAAGGTAGACATTTCTTGAAAACCATTTATGAAGTATAAACTTGATTTGAGTATTATTTTCTGCCCTTCCTAACATCTTCACACTAACATTCATAGTTCATAGTTGATGTTTTGGAGTACCTCTATTCTCAAAACTGGTTTCAGCACCGACTCTTCCTGAGTTAGGATCGTCAACTAACTAGCGATGTTAAGTGGGAGGACCCACTCCACATTTCTGTTAGTATGACCTTTTCTGCTTTGTCCCTCTTGCTCTAACGGTTATACAATCTCTTGACACTAATCCTTGGGATTTTTTTATTTTAACAATTTTAAATTTTCGGCGTTTGTTCTATATGTGTCGCATTTACGGGGTGGCTATTAATAACAGGATCTAATGAACATTTAAAATGAAATAAATTGATAAAAAAGGATTCAAATTATGCAACACATTTGATAAATCGATTGAGGATGATAATCTAATTATGGGTGCAAAAACAAGAGGTTGTGCTAGAAAAAGAAGAAGATGAGGAGGCTGTTCAAGAAAATGCAGATCTAGGTCACGACGTAGAAGGTCAAGATCACGATGGAGATCAAGGGGCAAAAGACGATCTTGCAAACGAAGGCGATCAAGAATACGAAGATCTAAATGTAAACGCAAGCGTAGCTCTAAAAGACGTTATAAAGGTAGAATATCAAATTGATGATGATAATGATTAATTGAAATTTCAATAAATTTTATTGATTTGATTTTTTGTGTTGGTGATATTCAACTGAAAAAAATTGTTGTATATTTGTGTGATAACGTATCAAAATTGTTTTTTACCAAAATTTATTTTCATATATTGATCTGATATATTTTTCATACCAAAATATACATTTTTTTGTATTTATTAAAAATTTTTTAGATATGTTTTGGAAAATATTATTATAACATTAATTAAGATAACATTAACATTAATTAAGGTAAGCAAAAAATATATCAAAACAAATTATTTTTAAATATGTCAGTGTTTTATTAATGTTTAAAAAAAATCAAATTGAGAAAAAGTACTCGGGGTCATTTTTTCTTGAAGGAAGAGATTATTCTATCATTGTTGAATATTTCATGACTGTTTCTGTTCAGGTTGAAAGAATTTTGTTGGAAGCTTCTATTAAAAAATAATGAACCAAGTGTTCATTAAAAGTGTTTTCATGGAATATAAGGTCTTGTAGTAGATTTTATTTTTAAACTGGCTGACAACATTTTAACATTAACACTATTGAATGACTATTCAGGCTGAGACATAGGAAGGTACCCTACCTGCTTTGTTATTAAAATGGCTTCTTTTTTTAATTTTCAAATTGTGTATTCAGTTTATTTTGAAAATACTTATAACTTTGTTGAACAAAGCTGTTCTTTACTTTTGTTGCATTTCTAGGGTGATAATAAAATCACAGCCATTCAAACATTTCAAACATTTTTTTAAGAAAAAGTTGTCGTATGAAAGTGGATGACTGGCAATTTTGCATCATCAATTCAAGGGAAAATCAAATATTTCTTGAACCTTTCTTGTCCTCTGATTTGAAATATTAACTGTAATACCATCCTGTTGAAAGCAGATAAAAGTACTCGTCTTCACTTATAACATGTTCTCAGTAACATCAATTGAATTAATGACTGAGGTGACATGCTTTACTCTACTTGATGTTTATTGTTTTGCTTTAATTAGTATGATTTGGATTTTAAAAAAAAAATAATTCAGATTGTAGATCAGAAAAAACTATCACCACAAGTTGGAAGAAGTAACTCCTACTTTCAAAATCCAAAAAAGTTTCTGTGAAATTTGTATGCAATTCTGCTGGCTCTTATTTCCATAGTTTGAATTTTGTTATTAAAATGTTTCGTGAGCATAAAAAAAAAAAAATTATTTCATATTTTATATATAAACTTTTATTTCATATAAAAAAACTTTTAAGGTAAGAATGTGTAATTTTTTGACCTTATATTTTGATGTTTTCAATGTGCATCTGGTGCCAAAAATTCTATTTTTTGTCAAAAGAAGGTGGTCCACTGGTAAACATGTTAAATTAAGATGTTACTCAAATTTTGTTTAAATTGTTATTCCTAGTTATAATAAGTAAATATGTCATGTTTTATTAATTTACATTATGTTCAAGTGTACGCCTGTAAAAAACGGAAATAGATAAACAAAATAATAGCCAATGCAGTGGTTGGAAAAAATTTAAGAAAAGCCTCTAAAGGAAGGCCAATTTATCAAAACAAACTATTCATAAGGTTTGGCCGTGGTTGCTAATATAATATGTCCCCATTTTAGAGTTCTTAATGGGTTCCGGCTAGAAGACAACTGGAAGATCAGATCAGAGTTATCACAAACATCAGGTAGAGTAAATCATGTCACCTGTCATTAATTCAGTTAATGTTACTATACAAGAACATCTTATAAGTGAAAACAAGTGACTATCGCAGGAAAATGCAGAAATTGTTGACTATGAAACAGTGACAACTGTTTTCATTAAAAGTACAAAGTTCATTTGTAATACCGGTATTAATTATCTTTAAAAAAAATTGGGACTTAAGGCATGAATTAAAAACAAAAATAATATCAGTTATTGTTGTTTGTAAAACATATTGTAAAATTTTCGCAAAGTCTATGTTTAAGTCAAAGTAATAACATCCTAGTAAACTTTATACAATCGTCCCTGTTCACTTTACTATTTTCATAGTCAACAGTTAAAAATTTTTCCAATAATGCCTATCACTAATCCTACATTTCCCTTACCTATACGTTAAGAAACTTGATGCATCTCTGATCTATTCACTCGACGTTCCGAGCGTCCGACCGGCCGAAGACCGGCCTAGGACGCGAGTGTAATTTTATAACCTTCACAATTAAAAGAAAAAAAGTTGTTTGATATTATTGTACTTTTTGTTTATTACAATTTTACTTTTGCCCTGAAAATGAAAGATATTATGGTATCTAACCAGATTTCATTCTATATTTCATTATGCCAAGAATAACATAATGATCTTGTTATACATCTTCGGTACACAAAGAAAAACAACAAAAAAAAATTTATGTATTATTTTTAATTAAAGTTATATTTAATAGTTACAACTTTACTTATTTTCTTTTCTTTTGTATAACTTTACAAATATTTCAAACTGATGGTATTTTATCAGCTTTAAAACGATTTAATATAGTTTCTGTATAATTAATTTGTCTTAATAAATTTTTTCGTTTCAAAAACCTGTTGAAATGCTGTAAAAAACATTGTTTTAATCCGGTGGATTATTATCGAGTATACGTTACATTTTGACATCTGCTGGCAGGTACATGGTTTGCTGTAAGTATTTATTTGTAACATCGGGAACACTTAATTTGTCTTATTGTAAGGTTTGTTTCTGTTTAACGTCAAAAGCATGTTCGTTGTATGTAGTGTAATAAGGGTTAATTTCATTTTATAGTGACGAAGTGGCTGGCAGCGCTGTTAATATTACATTACATGATATCCTGTGTCAATTTATTATCAGAATGTTTCGCATCGTTACATTATTTAATTATCAGTAACTGTATACTTTACATGACTGAAATTTAGTTATCTGATTTCTTTATTCAAATGTTACGAGTAGTTGCATTGTTTTTAAAATTTAACTTCGACTTTAAAGAATATTTAATTTGAAGTACTGTAAAAGTAGTTTTTATGTTTTAGGGTATTTTCTTTGAAGTAAGTAGTTTTTTTTAATATTTTTTAAATCTATTTCTTTTAAGGGCTATATTTTTTTTACCATTATTTCGTGAGTATTGCTTTTTATTTATGTATTTATTACTATTTTTATTATCAGTATTTCCTTAAAACTCGTATTTTATATTTATGTTACTTTTACAAATCCCTTTCCGCCTACTGATGGTTTAACAGTGGAAATGCGCATATCTTTTATTTTTGTAAATGGTTGTTGAGCGTTTTTTCACATACAGATACGCCACACACACGTGCGCGCGCGCATAGTGAGAGAGAGAATTCTATAAATTGTATTGTAGTTTTATACTTCAGGTAAATGGTGTTCCTAGAAATGAATTCACAAAATGTACATGGAATGGTTGGCTCGCTATACATTTTCGGATCCTATTTATCAAAATGAACAAAAACTGTTCTATGAAAATATGTTGATTTCCCCCTATGTTTTCCTTCGGCCCTCGTTTTGTGTTATTAATGATAAATTTATATCTTAAGCTCGGATTAAGGAATCACAATAATATCTGGTACACACATTTATACTAATCTTGTGTGATAAAAACGAAAAAATTACATTTTAAACAAGTTCATAAATTTCAAAATGGTGGCCTTGTCAGTCTTTTAGATCTCGATAATAATCAGTTTTATCATATTTCGTTGTATTTGCTAAACTGTTAAAATATTTTATTTGATCAAAATGACACCTTAATTTGAAAATCGGTTGACAAAAAACCAACTTATGACAGAAAAAGTACAGCGTAATTTTCTGCCAGATCTCATTTCCTGTTTTATTATAGGTCGAGGTGGGCAAGTATCATATTTGCATTTTGATATTTGTGAACGTGTGAACACTGTAATTTTTTATTTATTAGACAACGTTGAGATAAATATGTGTATCAGATATTATTGTGATTCCTCAGTCCGATTATTATCTAAATAATTTATTTATATATAGTTAGACGTAAATTTATCACCGCCGTTTTATAATAAATATTAAACGGTAGACAGAATTAAAACGTAGGGAAAATCTACTTTTTTTTCATAGGACATTTTAGATACACTGTATTTGTATAAATTTTCTCTGGATTTGTTAACCTATAAAACGTTTTATGAGGATAAATTTTAAATTATTAACTAAAACCAAATGACCTTTTTTGTTTAAATCTGGTAAATTCTTATACACACACATATACATAAATATTATATATATACAATATTTAATAAAAACCGAATTTGCATATTTATTATAAAAAATAATATGAATTCAGTCAATTTGCATTGATAATATTTTTAAATTATAATATGCTTTGTTATCATATCTGCTAAAAAAAAGTCGTTTATTCAAGAAGCTCATTGTCATGCAATCTGTTTTTCTATGTAAAATTATTTATATTTTTAGCTTAGTTGGGATGGTAAACTCTTATTTTAACTACTAGATGTATATTCATTACAAAAGAGTATAAAGCGATTTCAAGTACTGAACTTAAGCTTTCATGATAACGTTTTCTGTTTTTTACTGCCTCTTAACCGTACTTAAAATAAAAACTCTACCGTAAGAAGTATTTGGTGTGGTTAAGGTTAGTATATGTTATTAGAGAAGGGAAGATATTGTTATAATGGTTCAACGTGATGCCTGTAATATCACGTTCTTTGTATTTGTGGCTGGAATCCAATCGCCGGCTGCTAACCTAAAGAAAAAAAAATTTGACCTGAATTTGAAAACACATTATTATGATGCCGTTGTTATTTATTTTGTACTTGTATAGTAAAAATGTTTTAAACTATTAATCTAATAAAGTTAATATCATATCTATTTTTTTTTAAATATAATGTTATGTAGAGATGCGTTTATATGTCGTTTATTTTTTTAATAACTATCTATTGTGTTTAAATAATTTATTGCAGTTTTGACTTTTTTAAAGTGATGAAATATTTCCCCAATTCCCTATTGAAAACGAACTAAAATTCGATTACCATTTTGACAGAAATTAAAACTAAAATTTCGTTTACATTTTTTTTTCCTTAAGATTATTTGGTTGACTTACGAACTTTTGTATACCTATGTATACTTTGGCTCATCCGAGAAATGGATTAGCTTGATATTGTGTCAGTGTTCCTTGTGGTACTCCTAATCAAAATCATATGCGAAGCAAATCATACACTAATTGAGTACTATAGAAAAATACTAACTTTAAATTATGTCATACCGATAATAGCAACCCCAGCTAACATAACGAAATACAAGCCACAGTTCACATTTTAGTACAAAAATGCGAAAAATTCGCCTGAACCATTTGAAGAGAGAGCAACAAAGTTCTTCATTCATCTCAAAATCACCAGTCTCAACATAATCAAACGAGAATTTGTTAAAATACCTTGTTTGAATCATCACCAGGAATACTGAAAGACAATACGGGCATTGTAAACATTACTACGGATTACGTAATCACACCTATATACTACTAGTTGACAATTATGCAGATTATCTACACGTTAAAAGGCAGGTACTTTTATAGGGATACGGGTAATAAATCTGGACACCGGTGTTCTTTGGTGGTTTGGTGTCAATTAGTCACACGTCTCAGGAATGGTCGAACTAAGACTACAAGACTACACTTCATTTACATTCATACATATCATTCTCATTCATCCTCTGAACTAATACCTCAGTGGTTCCGGAGGCTAAACAGAAAGAAGAGAGATTATCTACCACATATACACAGAGATGTCGAGATTCAAAAAAGGCTGCGGTTTAGTTATGCCAGAAATAAATCTTTTGTTAAAAAATGCTACAGCTTTAGAAAGGAAGATATTGTAATCGGTCCGATCTAGACAAACGCGGTTTTCAGTGGATCTATAGTGTTTTGACACCTTAGGACCTAAATAACCGAATGAAAATTTTCCAGATGTTAATGTTCGTATATATATATATATGTGTGTGTGTGTGTGTGTGTGTGTGTGTGTGCGCGCGCGCATCTCCCAGTTTATGTTTCTATTTTTAACAGTGAAGGTGTTGTCATTGGCAAGTATTAAAATACATGGACGTAGTTTATATAGAAAAAATAATGGATCTTCGCAGATTCCCACAGTACAATAACAGCGATAGAAAATAAATTATGCCATTATCCAAGAAATAAATGAAACGTAAAACTTTTTTACGTTTCATTTATTTCTTATTGGATTGAATCGAAGCCAAAAAACCTCTTTAGACATCAATCTCAGCTGAATACCATCTCGCTTAGGTTTATTAAACCCAAATGATTGATGAGGCTGACAAGTGGACTTAACATGATAGTGAATCTCACTAATAATTGTATACATTTGAACATATGCATTTTGCCGACGCTTAAAGAAGCTCAAAAATTATCATTTCTAATGGATTATTAGTGGTTCAAGAAACTTATTTTGTACTAATCTGTAGCGAGTCGGGCACTTTATATATAATATCAGGAAGAAGACGCCAGTTATTGTCACTCTTCGGAAATGCTTCTCATTCTTTTGACTAGAATACATATTTGATATCGGAAAGCTTCATTTTTACCAATTTCAGAGACAGAACTGTGATACATTGATAAAATATTATTTGTGGGCTTGTTGACGCGTGGAAAGAAGGTCATCTCCTATTTCACTACTAAAATAGAGGTGAATGCCAATGGGGACACACCCCATATGTTCCTTTACAAAAGTGAAGGGGAAATTTTGTAGAACAGGTTGCCGGATTTCTTTTACAGCAGCTATATAATTATTTTTAGCGCGTACATTTTTACGTAAATAAGTTATAGTTTTCATCTGTATCTTTTTAGTTTCCCTAGGTTGATTATTAATTGTTAATGTTTTATTATTAATGAAAATATATTTTTTAATTAAAATAGTTTCTATTCTATTTACTGGTTAGTGGTTTTTTTTTGTCATGTCTTTTCCTGGTTTGATTATCTTCTTTTTCTCGTTAATATTTTACTTCTACCTACCTTTTCAATCCTATTTTATGTATCTTTTCTTCCTTTAAATTTTGAATTACTGCATGTCCTTCTGCAACCCAACTGACCCTGTACATTTTGCCCTGAATAAACCAATATTTTTTTATCTTGTTTGATCTAGATACTTCTCTTTTCTCGAATTATTGTTAAAGTGTGATTATTTCTTATCTAATTGATTTTAAATATTTTCCTGCAATGTATTTTTTGAAAAACCACAACTCTGGTAAATTTGGTTGTATATTGTACTAGACTATCAGAAACATCTGTGTAATCGGTACACCTGCGTTCATGTGATTTTTTTTCTTACAAATGAAAATAATGTATTTGCTACGTATTTTTTTTTTGTCTTTAATTTGTCAATTTGTCGGCTATAGTTTATATTTTGAACATTAATTACAATAATAGCCTTTTGTAGTATTTTTGAAAAAATTAGCTGATTTTACAACTTTTATTCTTATTTTAAACTGATTTTTATTTAAATCTGTTATAAAACCATACAAAAAATAAAAATTGTAAAAGGGTATTGATGTCATGGCATTCAATTTTGACGAAATTGGAAAGGGAATCGGTAATTTTTTTACAGTTTTACTTTTTGTATAGTTGTCACAGGAAATTGAGTTTTAATAATATGAAAGTACTTATTAAGTTATTTAAGGTTTCAGATTTTTTTAAGGTAATCGGATTTTGGGGGTTGGAAGGTACTCAGCGTCATTTCTAACCAGTTTTTGCTTCATTATCTCGAAAACCTAAAAAGTTGAAATTTTACATAAATATTTGGCTTTATATATTCCCGTTTTAGCCTGATTTATCTACACATTGGACAAGAGGGGTAACAATATATTTTAGTAAACTACGCATCAAATTTGACAGATGTATTAAAGTGAAAAGCTACTCAAAGAAATACATTTTTTTTAATGCCCGTAAAAAACAACTGGCTGAATGGTTCCCGTACTTAAAACATAAATTTTTTTAAACTCTGATTTTCAAGATTGAAATGCCAACTGTATGTAGACGAGTCTTTGGAACTTTTTAAAAAAGGGATCTCATGTGAACCGACTTTAAACAGTTTAAGGGGTTCAAATCCGTTCCATATTTTTGTATTATACGTATTGATCTTTTTTCTAGTTGTACTTTAAATATTGCATAATCCAAGTTACTAATATTTATAAACCCAAGTCGTAAATGAATTAAAAATGTGTCAAGACCAAAACCGGGTAAGTTATGTAGCCTTTTACCAGTTTTTTTTTTAAGTTTTTATCTACTTTTTTTTTTTTACATATTTTTGTGATATTTATTCTTTTTCCGCAGTATATTTCTGTGGAGAGATAATTTATCAATCGAACTGGCCATGCGGTATTAAATCTTAAAATAAAATTTCTTTTTGGATATTTTTTCAATGTATGTTATTAATTTTTTCTATATTTTACTGCCGATTAGTTTTCCCAATAATATGTTATTTCACTTTTCCAATGGCTGGAGGAAGTTATTTCTTTTTTCTAATGGTGATTAAACACAGTTTTCTTAACTTCCTTTATTTTTCTTTAAACTGTTCTAACATTTTCATTTCACCTATGACTTTTAAATCTTTATTCAAATAACTGTTCAAGTTTGCGTTTTGTTGTTTTATTTCCTCGTTAAAATATTTTATTCCTTACATCCTTTCCAATTCATTGTTCATTTCCTTATTATCGGGAATATTTTCCTTCTGTTTTTCTAAGAATTTTTATTATAATTTTCTATTTTAAATTAAGTAATTTCATTCTTCACCTTATCTCTTTTCAATTTCTTCCTTCAATTTTTATTCATCTTCTCTATAAAGTGATCATATTCTCGAATATCGTAAACATGTATTGCATTTTTCGTTTCATTAGATTTATTTTTTTTCTTTTTATTGGTGTGTTTTATTATTATTATTTTTTTTATATAAAGAAAAAATGTGAATGAATCCTTGTTAACATACTGTTGTGGGGTTATTAATTTGTTTATAAATAAATGTAGGATTTGTTTGCTGCAGTACGATGGTAGGAATGCCTCGTTTTGTGATGATGAACCTGAAAAACCACCTACTAGAATTAAATTTATAAAAAATTCATTTATTTATTAGTTTTTAAAGTAAAATCATTTCACTTACTTTGTTTATTTAATATATGAAGATTTTATAAAATTTTAAATATCTTTTTTAAAATAGAATATTTTATCGTTGGTTTCACTTCTCAAAACAGATTTTCAGCTCTCAAAATACTGTATTGGTATAACAGGTTCGTTCGGAAAGTTCTTGGGCTGACATACGGATGGCAAGTATGACCATATGACTGCGATATTCGTCAAGTATAATTCTTTAGATGACGTATTGCGAAATTTTTAACGCGTATATTTAAGTTTTTGTATGCGGCGATCGAGTAAAACAAATATAATTTGATATTTTTTGAAAAATGGATAGAATTGAAGTTCGAGCTGTTATAAAGTACTTCTTTGTAAAAAGGTTTAATTCCGCGTAAATACAAAAAGAGTTAGATTCCATTTCAAATAATTCTTCCCTTTCATTTTCCACGGTAAAAAACGTGGGCTGCTGAATTTAAACGTGAATGTACATCCATTCAAGATGAAAAATTCTCTGTTTGTAGAAAAACCGCTGCGATTGACGAAATCGTCACAAAAATCCATTATGCCGTACTAAATGGTTTCTGACTGAAAGTAAACGGGCTTACAGGCTTACTGACATCGCTTACATCTTGATAGTTGTTTATACTGCTTTTACAGTACTACTGTTTTGAGTGCGGGTGCCTAGTTTGTTAACAGTCGACAAAAAAAAAAATCTAGATACATCTCGAGAATGTGTGAACTTAAATATTATTTACCTGAGTTTCTGTGACCTTTTATAACATTAGATAGATTGCTCTCCAAGCCATAGAAACCTTCTATTCAAAACATCCTATCGTCATAGAAAACTATAACGCAATCGCCGAGTTGAACCATCGCAACACAGAAGTGAGTTTCTGCTGGATCCCTAGCCATGTGGGGATTCCAGGAAATGAACGAGTAGATGTCGCAGCTAAGGACGCGTGTAGTCAACCATCCTTTACTACCCGTGTTACTACATGCGATTTTACAAAGTATGTAAAACTCACTCTTCTCGAAAAGTGGCAAGATAACTGGACGGCCACAATTGACAACAAACTGCGGTATATTAATGATTCTGTGTTGCCATGGGACTCCTCACGCAGAAAAATTCGTCGAGAGGAAGTGGTCTTATTTCGATTGCGGATAGGTCATACAAGCGCGACTCACAGATACCTGATGTCAGGTATGAATTCACCACTCTGCGTAAGATGCAACTGCCTTTTAACGGTACGCCACATGTTATTGAATTGCATGCGTTATGCGGCCTTGCGTCGCAAATTTATTTTGCCTGGTAACTTTCGCCGAATCTTATGTAATGATAAGCAAGTGATGGATCAGCTACTCCTATTCGTAAGCAGTGTAAATCTGATTAATGAAATTTAATATTCATGTAATCGTAGTGTATTTTGTTATCCGTGAAGAGGCTCTTTACACCCTTCACGGATTCTGTTGAATTTTATATATCGAGTTTTATATTTTACTCAAATACATTTTACTCATAAGATTGTTACTGTGATCATAGTTTAAAGTTTTCTGTGATAATCTTAAATTTTAATAATATTTTATCTGTATTATTAGTTTTAGGTTCTAAATAATATTTTTATTAAAATCTGTTGGTAGTTTTAGCTTTTAACTTTTCTGTGATGTTAGTAGTTAGTCTCTAGTCAAATTAGTTTTTAAGTTTTATTTATTTATTTTAAGTTTAAGTTTTTTATTTATTTGTCTTTGTTGTCATGTAATTTTAGCCTTAATTTACTTAAGATTTTGTTAGGTTTTAAAAATGGGTTTTAATTTTTAATCATTATTAAAATCGAGCGATAATAACGCCTCAGCGTTTTTCGCTTAAAACAAAAAAATAACATTGGATGAAGCACGGATTACATATCAGATGAAGCACATTACATATCGGAGATCAACAGTAGGTAAGAGCAGGTGAAAGTACACTAAAGAAACCGTAAACGTATCCATCTGGTGGAAAAGTCATGGTTATGGTTTTTTTTTGGGGGATTATCGTGGTTTAATGCTCGTAGAATGTGTAAAAAAAAAGCAGTACCATCATCTGGAAATATTACGCTTCACAACCGGACCGATTGAAGGTTGCTAATCAGATCCACAATATGACCAAATCGAAGACTAAACGTCCACATTGACCAAAAGTAAGTGCTCTTTTTCACCATAATAATGTGTGTGTACTCACATGACGGGTTGTTGCCGCTGCAAAACTGAATGACCTACGTTTGGAAGTGCTTCTACATGCGCCGTATTTAGTACAGGGATCCCTTTCCATATCTGAAGAAACGACTCGTCGGACGAAGATTCACTTCAACGATAATGGTTGTAGGTGACCTACAAATTTCTAAGGATAACAGAAATCCCATTCATGATTACTGATGATAGTAAAGAATGAAATAATTTCCCTTTTCCTTCTTCACGCTTGTAAGGTTGAACGCAATGTTTAGACATACAAGTCGCACTCTTCGCTACAGGGACTGGCTGAAAAATAAAGGTCATTACACTCGGTAAAAATAAAGAGCAGCGCTTCTCGGTTCTTTAAGGTAACTGAAAGAAAGATTACGCTCAACAATTTTGTACGAAATTTTTTAAATAAATTCTAAACTCAGATTGCCAAAAAAGTAATTAAAAATTTAATTTACAATAATAATAGAAGAGAAAAGAATAATAATAATAATGTGAAAATATAAAATACGAAAATTAATTGGCAAACAAACAATATTTGTAAAACTCTACAAAATAATTGTAATACAAACTGTTGTTAAGCGAATGGTGAAAATTTAACTTAAAAATATATTAGTATAAACATCTAAATCTCCAATTCAGACTGCACATCATTTAACACACCTTCCTCTGTATAAATTGGATAATTAAAAACTTCTTAAGTAACATAAACCGTGTGTGTCTTAAACCATTCGCAGAGATATCCTTACCGTAAAAAAAAATTATAGGTAACGTTTTAACATTATGCTTGAACATTTTTGCATAAGGATATTTAAATCAAAAAATTTAAAAAAAATTATTAGGTTTTAGTTCCTTATCTTTATTCAACAATGACTTTTGTGCATCGCTATTATTAATGAATTTTCAGCTTAATGTTTATTACTATTTATTACGTAATTATTTTTTTAAATCATCTTTAATAAAAATAATTCTGTAACCGGTTTCTAGGTAATGCTGGGTTACAACCGATTCACTGGCCTTCTATATTTATAATGAACCGAATGCTCCTTTATTCTAGTTTCAGTGTTTTTTCTATTTTCTCTTCGCGTCATAAGTTGTAGTCTTTTTTTGTCTTTAGAATTCAATTTATAAATTTCGGCGCTCTTTCGACAAGTTCAGTTTTATGAACTGTCGAAAGTTCATAAAACTTTCGACAGTTCATAACATACGTACATTTTTTGTACTATACTTTTCGTATAGTAAAAAAAGTACTATACTTCGTATAGCATAATAAAAATAGTATACGAAAAAGTGTATAGCACAAAAAGTACTGTAACTATAGTACTTTTTGTGCTACATTTATTAAATTTGATCAATTCTTTTTTTTTAACTACGAAAAATTACTATAAACCATTTATTAATTATTGCCGTTTATACCGCAGATGTTTTATATACGTCGAAACCTTAAAAAAGATTATAATAAACTGCAACAAAGTTAAGTTAATTCGCCCCTTTCTTTGGGAAAGAATGCAATACCTGTTTCTACTCGTTAAAGGAATGTTATTCGCTTAATTGATTTAAACTTGCGTTAAAAGCTATGCTAATACTGGAGAGTAAATTTCAATCGTTAGGTTGGCCGGATAGATTACAACCGCTAATAATTCAAACCGCTTTGTTTCTGCCAGCTAATGAATGTGAACATTTATGTTATGAATCATTGTTGAAACTCCATTCGCAGAGAATATAAGCATTTCCTTCACATAACTACCGTCGATGAACTTCCTGCAAAATTTTCAGAAACATTTTTACGTCTTTTCCCAGCGTCTCTCAGTTAAATTATTGTCCAGATTTCCCCCGTATTTTAAACTTATAGGATCTTGTAGTTTCCCAAAGGAATCATAAGTCATGTATTTAATCGTAATTTATAATATTCAATCGACTCCAAATGACTTAAAATTGAGCAAAATCGGCTGTTTTGTAAGTGGCTTGAGCAACCGACGGTGTGTACGAATTAATAGATGTATTTCTTAGATTTCAGTATGGATTCATCGTAAATTTACTTTCCGTTAAGAGGAACATAAGAAATTATTATGTTTTTAAACAATTTTTTTCTTATATATTGGAGGAACTGTAATCAGGATTACTGACGAACCAGTCTACTCTAACATCGTCAGTTTTATTATTTTAAAAATTAACTCCAAAATTGTTTTTATCTGAATTATTTCCCTCCATTAGTGAACTTTTATATTTTATAAAAATATTTCTTCTAGACAGAGGATTATTTTTTAAAATAAAAATCCTTTTTCCAAAATTGATTTGTTTTGAGCTTTTTCCACAAAAAGTTATTTTAATTAATTCTAGTATAATGTTATCAGATTTTTTTTTAATATTAGATTATTTAAAATGATTTAAAAAATTGATTTAAGTATTTTTAATATAATTTTGATGCAATTTTTTAAAATGAAGACTGAATTTTGTTGGTTTTGATTTTTATTCTGTTTTTCTTTTCTCCGCGGATAGACATTCAAGAACGCGCAATTGTCATTTCGTGTAGTTTATTTTTTCTTACAGAAGGTTTTCATTATTTTGGACGGTTTAGCTCTTTTTTCTTCAATCCATTCTCTTTTGTTGAGTTTTTCTTTTCACCTACAGGAATCTATAATTTAAAAATTTTCTTACTGCATACTTTTCGACCTAAGTAGTCTGTTTCTGAAGAACTTATTGAGCTCTCCTTTTATCTGTTGAACACAGCCACCTTAGTAGTTTTAATTTATTAAAAAAATTGTTTATTTGCCTTGATTGGTTCATTCTGACCACGTGTCTATATAATTTTATTAGTCAGTTTTCTTATTGTTACTTCCATATCTTCAATTTTATTGTTTATCTCTTTATTTGATCTCAGCTTGCGGCCTTCTTGGACCATAAATCCTTCTTAAAAGTCTTCTCTTTCTATCTTGAGTATATTTTCTATTCCAGTTAAATCTGTATTTTTTATATTTTACAAGATGACTGGTCTTATATAATTGTGCTATATTGCCTTAATTTTCCATTTATAGAAAAGTTTAGTTCCGATTTGTGGTTTTTGATCACATTCACCAGTTTATGTGATTATCCGATTCTATTAATTATTTTTTCAAGATATTTAAAACAGTCCGTGACTTTATTTTTCCGTACTTTGTTTTTATTTTTTTTTTTCGGTATTTACTGGCGCTTCTCATAATTTCTGACTTTCAGAAGATCTACAAACCTATTTTTTTGTTTTTTAGCTACTTCTTTCAATTGGTTATTTGGTTGATTGCTTTTTGTTCTAATTATGGAAAGAGTGCTAAGTTGTCGGTAAAAGGTAGACATTTAATATTCTATATTTTATTTTTAATTAAGATAAAAGATTTTATTAAGTAGTATTAGATTTGCTAGACATTTTATTATAGTAAATTTATTTCTGTGTTTATATTATTGTGTCCATACTTACTTATTTTGTGTATTTAATTAGCTTTAGTTTGATTAATTTTAGCCTTTCTTGAATTAAAATAAGCAAAAAAAAAAAATAAAAAATAAAAATATATAACGAATGAAAGTTTTAAGTGTAGAATACTGAGATTATTAATTCTAAAAATTTTTAAGTACCAGTAGTAATAGTAACGATTTATGTTTTTAATTTTTTTTTAGGTGGGGGTTAGGATGAAGGTTCTGCTTTCATTTTAATTTGAAAAGTTAGTTTAATTTAATTACATAACTGTTAATTATACACATGACAAATAAGTTTGATAAAACTTTTAAAATTAAGTTGTAAATAAAATTCCTAAAATTAATTTTTGTTTTCTGTGTAAAAGAAATTTACTCTTTAATGAAAAAAGGATATATTTGGAGTTGAAAGTATTATATTTTTTTGATTCAGTAAAAAAAAAAAAAAAGATTGCTATTATTATAAGTCTTCTTAAGAATTTTAAGATTGTTTATTAGAAATTTTCATAGAATTATCAAAAGTTTTTTCATTAAATTTCTGTGTTACTGAACCTATCTTTATTTGTATTTAAAGTATTATTTTCTTATATTTAATTGAGGATTAAATCTTTTTTGGTGCCTTTTATTGCTTTAAATTAGCCGATTTGTTTCAATCTTTGCTTCCTTGTTCTTGTTATAGCAATCTTGAAATAATTAAATTTCAGCCACCTAAACCTGACTTATATCTACTTATTACCTGACTTATTTCTATTGTTATTATACGAGTATGAGACTGCGAGTTTTAATCTTATCGCCATATTTAGCTTCGAAAAAAGATAGACCAAATATTAGGTATCGATTAATGAATGGAATGAGTCTCCGTGAGAGAAAAACGTAAATACATGAAGAAAAATCAAGATTAAAGATAATCTAACGGTTTTGGCAATATTAACAGAAATGTAGAAGACCTAGACATCTGTCAAAGTAAATTATACTATTTTGAATTTTAGGACAGCTGTTAATATTATATTTACGGATGTAATAAAATGGATGCAGTAGAGGCGGTTATAACTTTTGGATGGTAGCTGAAGCATCCGAAAGAACAGTTCTGTAAGGTAAATTGAAAAAGAAATCAACTGTTATTCAGATTGAATCAAATATATATTTTTTTACTATATTCTCCGTACAGTTCGATAGTTTTGGCGCCTTGTTCAAGATTTTTTTTTTTTTTAATAAAAGATTTGCCCTCTTTTCAAAATAACCATCTCACTTTACTGTCATCAGAAAAATATTTTCTCCAAGTTATTTCTTTTAGTTCGAGAAAAGATAGAAATCGTAGGGAGCTAAATCTAGCTAGCAAGTTAGGGGGTAGAGTAGCAATTCAAACTGCAGTTTGGTTATTGTATGTGCTAAAACGGGAACCGGTCCATTATCTTTACGAAACAGCAGTTCTTTTTCTTTGCGTGTAATACTATCCCCCTATTGTTTTCTTCTTTTTGTATGATAGTTGATCAATTTTTCTTTTCCAGAAAAATAGTTTTCTTTTTCTTTTCAGTAGTGTATTTTGGTTTGTTTTGGTTCTTTTCTTTTTTTTTTTTTTTTTTTTTTTTTTTTTTTTTTTTTTTTTTGTTACTGTTTCCGTATGTCAGATGATTGGTGAAGAACCCAGGTTTCATCAACTGTTTTAAATTAGAGAAAACGTTCGTTTGGGTTTCGCCTGGAATGTTCTAATCTGTAGAATAAAATAAGCATTCGAACAATTTTTTTGTTGAATATGGAAACGCAGTATCCATCACTAGTAAATCGTCATACCCAAATATTTCTGAAAGCAGTTCTGAAGAGGTCCGTGTGAGATAATTATCACTTTAGTTACTTCTTCTGTTTTCAGTTTGCCATCTGCCAAAACCATTTTTTTATATATCATTGTTTAGATTGTAGCTTCATTTGAACGTCCACTGTGGTGCTCACTTTCACATCTCATTTCGACTACATACAAACTCGGCATTCGTATGTTAATAGTTTTAAATGACAGTGCATTACTCATCAAGAAGTGTATATTTAAATTTCTGAGTTTTCTTTTTAAAAAAACTGAATTTTATAACTGCATGAACTTTTTTTTTTATTACAGTCATTGAAAACGTCTTCATTTAGTCAAACACAAAGTTATGTTCTAAATTGACGATATTTTTTAATATTTGATTATGTCAAATGATGGATTGAAATTTTACTTTTTGATTTGATGGAATGTAAGATTTAACTATTTGATAAAAATTTGTTAATAAAAGTTGTTTGGTAACTTGTAATCAAATGAACTAGCTGTGATTGGAATAAAACTAAAATACTGAGTTTCAGTACGAAAAGAAATGAGACAAGGTCGTAGTCAATATTGTTGATTTTTACATTGAAAAACCAATAAAATATTTGAAAAAAAAAAATCGGTGTTGAGTTCAGAATAACCGGTTCAAGCAGAACAAATATAAATGATTAGATTCGACGATGATAAGTTTCCTTTAATTGAAATTAAAAATAATTAAGAAGAGAAATTCTGTATGGATTCATTTATCTAGTAGAAGAGATTTAATTTAATTTTGGAAACAGAATTAATGAAATGTGATCGCAGTATAAGACAAATTACCCCAAATAAAGTAAATTCGAGGACGCCTATACCGCCTGCAATCCCTCGAGAGATCAAGACATTTTTACCTAGAATGAGAGCAGTACTACTATTCCTTGTTGACCTTTTAATATATACTGGGACAATATTGCTTTTACTCCATAAATTAAATAACCGCTCGAGCGGGAACATACACTGGGGTTCCTAAAGGAATAACTTTTCACTCATCCTCGGAATTGTGCAGGATGTCAAAATATATCAACTGAATTATAAACCGTTCAGCCTGATCCTTACATATTGTGAAAGAATAACTAGGTCGGTATGTGATATACAAGGTATTTTGAGTAGGCCGATTTAATTTTTGAAGTAAAAGAAAGAGATTTAAAATTGTAAGAAAAAGTTAAGAAATTAGATGTTACAGAAGGTTTAACCAGTGTACTGGAAATAAAAGAATGGCGCTGAATAAAATAGATGGAAAAAATTAGTCAAATCATTTGTGTGATGTGTGGTTCATAAAACACTTAATTAAATTTTAGATTATAGCGATTCTTATCAAATTTATTACTACAAAAAAAAGCGAAAATTGTAATACTTTTTTTTATTGTTGTTATGATTTCTTTTATTTGTATGTTATTTTGTATAAAAATAACTGTTTAAAATATATTTAAAAGTATAAAATATATTTAAAATCGTAGTTCATTTAATGAAATAGTTTTTTAAATCTGAATTTCTTAAGAATTTATCGGTTATTGAAATCCGCAAAATATTATTTCATCCGAATCCGTTGAATTTTCAGAATAGAAAATAGGATTTTTTTTTTTAATATACACGATGTATTAAGATTATATATCACAACGTTCCGTACTATACCCGTATTATTAAAAATATTTTCAGAATTTTTTGCAATTCCGATATTGGAATGCATGCGCAGCGTGTTTGTATTTAAACAAAGGGGGGGGGGGTTATTATAAACATTGATTTGTGTGAAGCGTTGCATTTCTTCTCTGTTGGCAGTTTTTTTTTTGTTGTGATATTTACTGAATGAGTAAACAATGATAGATTCTGTTTTTTTTTGCCACTAACCCCTTTTTATTAGTTCAACAATTCTGATCAGTAATGAAAGTGAATATATGTGGATTTATTATAATTCATAGTATCATATTAAAATATTGATCATTGTTACATATTTAAATCTGACTAAAACTCACTGTAGAATATAAAGAAAGAACTTTGCTAAACGGCTGTTGAAATAAATTTTGAAACTAGGAAATGATCAGCCGCAGTTTACAGAAAAAAAATTATATCTTTAACTATGGCCTTATTATACATTTTTATAAAATAGAAGTAACTTTCGTTTAAAAAGCTATGAATTATCGTTTTAGGCAATCCCAGTCGAAAGCGTGTGGTTAAACCACAGGGAACTTCCAACAGATTATTCACAATGATCTGATACTGGCTCCTGGTACAGGAATATAAATTCAGAAAATCGGGCGAGTTATGAATCTGAACATTTGTCTTTTAATTTTTTCATATACTTAAGCTTCTTCAAGCTTTATCAGTAGTGTATCTAATCAGTTGTTGGATGGATTTAAGTTATAGTTCTTAGATTCTTCAAAATCTGTGGAAGTTGCACTCGATAACAAATAAAACTGAAGCTGTAGTTCTACCTAAATCCATGCCCAGTATGTTTGGGACTGGTATGGGATACAAGTATGTGAAGTACTAACAAAGCATAATTTAAAATATTGTATTTAAATATAATATTCTTTGACCTCTTAAATTGAAAATTTGATGGTATCAGTGCCTCATGTTTAGAAGGAATCTGATCAAGTCTGATCAAAATCGATCCTGTAGTTCTGGAGATATAAGCTGATTTAGAGGCAAACATCGGACACACACGTACATACGATCATTAACATCCGAAAATTTCTATCCACTTTTTTGATTTTTGGATTCCTTAGGTGTAATGTCATAACGTCAAGATTCGGTGTGAAACTGCATATGACCAAATTTGAATGATTCTAGACCTATAGCTCTTGAGAATAGCGCTAGACGGGAAATTATAATTATTTTTAATTATAGATATAAGATACAAACTGAAACTAAAATTATTTGCCTCTAGAGATTAGTACTAGTCAAAAAAGATTATTGTTCATTTTTTATTTTTAGTCCGTTTATTTTAAATTCTATTTTATTTTTTCTCTAATAAAAATATTCTATTTTTATTCTAAGTGTATTTTTTTATTGCAAAATGTAATGATTTTTTTCTCTTTTTTTACAGGTATGTCAAAAACGCAGGTTACTAGAATAAATTCTTAAGGTAACATGTAAATATTTAAGTTGTCTATAATGTAAAAAAAAATACTTTTTTGCTCTGTTCAGAATAGGATATAAATTTAATTTGTTTACTTATCTGTGTTGTATCAGTTTGTTAAATTTGAGTCCAATTCATATAAATAACTCAGACAATTATATAAATTGAGTCCAATTTATATAAATTCAAATAAATTTATATAGAGAGAGAATTCAAAGAAATTTATTTAATGAGAGGTGACAAATTATCTGTATTGAATTTTAATTCTTTATGTTACCAAGCACATAAAAAAGTAAAAAAATGTAACTATCAAGTTAACAGTATATTTAGTCTTAAAACTGGGGTAAAATTCAATTTTGATGGCAGCCTCTCGCTCTCTCTCTGTTCGTGTTTGTGTGTGCACTTAATTAGTATTTTAAGGGATCTTTTGCATTATAATTTACGCATTATTTTTATAATAAATTTGCAGCAGTTATTTACTATTTTAGTTAATATGCCAAGTAGCAGACAGTTTGCCTCATTTAGTTAGTTGGACGTTAGATACGGATATTGGATCAAGAATTGCTTCCGGCCTCATTTCGAGATCTCATCTGTTAGTAGACTAGCAGCAGCTTGCCGGCCGGCTGACTGGCCTATTGCCTCCATCTCACCTCTACTGACCTTTTCTTATAAAATCATACATTCGACTTCGACTAATAAGTTTATTCCTAGGTTTCTTGTCAGTCGTTTTTTTTCTTTCTTATTTTTAAACGTCATGTATGTTTTTATATCTGTAATTTGTCTTATTCCTCCTCTTGAAGTCGGTGCATGATGAATGGAAGTTTTGTTTTTGATCCCATATGTGTTTATAAATAGAGTTTTTTTTGTGTATTTTTATCTTAACGAAAACTTCATTATTTTTTTATCGGTAGGCGGCATATGTGTGCCGGTAAGGTTGTTCGTTATTATTATTTTCTGTTTAATTTTGTTTGTGCTTTTTGTAGGTAAAAGTGTATTTTTTATGTTAAAATTAAAGTTTAATAAAAATATTTTTTTTCAAAATTTGTTTCGTTCGAGAAACAGGTGAAAAATCTTCTCTTCGCACGGGTGGGTACTGAGCTTTTAAGTTAGAAATTGCTTGCGTTTACAGAAGGGACCTATAACTAAAATGATTTTCATTTTTATAACAATTCCGGAAGTAGAGAATTAATAATGAATGAGTAAATGAACCCTTTACGTTAAGAATTAAAAAGGTTTGAACACTTTTTTATCTGCTTTAGGTTAAGTGAGAAGAAATCTTTTACTATGGATTTTTTATTTAACCCTCCAGGGATTTTAATAAAAATAATTTTTCCTGGAAATTTCCTTGAAAATAATTACGCTAAATTTTTATTTTCTTGCTAATTGGAAATACAAAGAATTACTAATGAACCATTCAGTAAGGACTTCACTTGTTTAAATATATAGTTTGACTTGTTCTCTTCTTCCCCCTCGACCGTTAAGGTTACTAAGATTAGTAAATACCTTCGAAACGGTAGGTTTCGAAACCTTTAGGTAAATACCTAAAGGAAACATACTCACGAGTTCTCTGCTCCGATTTCATTATCTCTTCGTATTTAATTTAATTTCTTGGCGATTAATAAATCAAACAAAAATTTCTTACTTTGTCTTTTATTTTGAATAATTATGTCATATTTCAGCTTTCTTGATAATCGATAAGTAGGAGATTTGATGATGAGATCTCATTTATTTATGATAAGGTAAACGTAGGTTTTTCTATGTCTTCTAAAAAATGTTTTATTTTGTTATTCTTTAAAAAGCTTTAAAATTGTTCTTTTCATATTTATTACTTTGTCATATTTTTCTTGTCGTATCCTAATTTCAAAACTATAAATACTTAGTTAAAAAATTAATTTTTTTTCTGTGTTGAGTTTAAATTCACATTAAATGATGATTTTCAACTCAGTGTTATACAATTTAAACTCAAAAACTTTCCAAGGATTTAACGACGCGCGGATTTACGAATGAGACACACATTTTTACGTCCAGATACCGTAAAAATCTCGATTCTTTGTCACGATTAAAAGAAATATTTTATAATTTTTCCAGTGAACGTGTATAAATTTTCTTAAGCGTTAAACCGCGAGAGTAAATTTTTATTTTTAAGGGTAGGCTGAAATAAACGGTTCGTTATATTAAGCGGTTTAAAATTTATAATTTAATCGTGAACAATGTTTCCCGTTCGGATAGGATCCGTTTTATTTGTCTCTTCAAACGATTATTAATTTGCTTTTACCACTGTTGATTTTATAGCGTATTTTTATTCAAATATACTGTTATTTTTTTCCTATCTATCGTAAATGAAACTTTGATTTTCTTCTTCTTCCAATTTAAAAACGTAATTTAATGATCGCTTTATAACTTCGATTATCCGATCTGTCTTTAGGATGACGTAATCTTATAAAAGTAGGTTATGGTCTGGAATTAAAAAACTTTGGAAGTTATTTATTAAAAAAACTTAAAACGCAGCTCTCCATAAGAATACAAAAATATTTTAAACTACGCGTCACTAAAGAAAAGGTTTTTTTTTGTGTTTCAAAATTTATACTTTTTAATCGCTTAAAAATTTAATTTTTTATTGTATTTAATTTATATTATTCTGTTTTTTTTAAAGTTTAATTTATTTGAATAATAAATACAGAAATAAAAAAAAAAATTATTCGTTAAAAATACGCGGTTTGGGTTTTCACTCTTTTTTCTAATAGTGAAATTTCAAATTTTTTATCTTAAAAAGATAATGTGGAAAAAAATAGTTTTTAATTTTATCTAAAAACAGAGTTTTAAGTGTTTTTTAAGTACTTAACGGCACTTTTTTATGATGTTGCAATTTTGCCCCCATTTAAAAAAAAAGCAATTTTTGCACATCACAAAAGATTGATCGCAGAGTTTTTTGTTTACGTAAAACAAACGTTTTATTAACATTGTTTCGGTACTTAACATAGCTACGTAAGCTTTCACGGTGCTTGTACGATTACGTTGTGTATGTATTCTTATCCTTTGTTCTAACAAACGATCGAAATTTTCTCATCGGTTGTAATTAAAATTCCTCTCTTCTTCACAATATTTTTTCGTTCCGTTTTTAATTAAAGTTATAAAATTATGTGTATTTCTTAACAAAATTTTTGTAAATACAATAGCTCATTAAAAAAACAAAAAAAACATGATCTTATCTTAGCTAAAATCACTGTGTTTAAACAAAAATGGCTCCGTAAATAAAATCTATGAAAAAGAAAAATATTTAAAAATTCTTAAAAGAATTTAATATTTAATTTAGCTTATTTTTCAAGTGCGATCTCTAAAGTTACGGAAGCACAAAAATAAAAATTAAAAACTTTTATACGTAATTCTCTTTTAATCTTTTGCACGTGTTCTAATAGATTGAAACTCATATAAAAACCACCTTTCTTACGGCGTAAAACTAAATTTTTTTTTAATATTAATTGGTTTGTAAGAAATAACTCGTTAAAGTTAGTCTTTTCCATTCACGTGTTTAGTATAAAATCCCATCTTATTTACCGTAAATTTTAGTAATAAAATAATACTCTATAAGTTTTAATTTTTCCACAAAATCATTTTTCGAGAAAAGTAAAAGAAATGAGACGTGTGTGTGGATTTAAAATTTATATCTTGTTTTTGAGAATAGTTACGGTTATACTTAAAGGCTAAAAGACAGTTTCTTGAATTATTAATAAAAAATTGTTCTTAAAGTTTTTTTTAATCATAAGCATACTTCAGAAGTATTATTTTTCTTTCTTTATGAGTTCATAACATTGTTTCGCCTGTGAATTACTCATTTTTTTAAAATTAAGATTTGTACCGGTTTATAAAATCACTTGATTTCTCAGTCGACAGCTTCAAACAATTCAGGGTATTTGGATTTGAAGAGCATATCATGTCCTTAATGATTCTGAAAGAACGAAAAATTATAACGTGTCAAATGTGATTACCGTTCAATTGTTTCTCGGTCCATTCAGGAAAAATTTTTTCGCTGTTGTTCTCCATTCAGAAAAAATTTGTTCGCTGAAGTCTGTAGTTTGAAGAAGATATAGAGTAGGTACCTTTTCTGATTCCCAAGAATTGCAATGACCGATGTCAAACACAGGGTTGTTTTATATAATAGCAAGAGAATATAGCGTGATCCCTTGCTATTGGAACGTAACATGGAAATATTGTTATATTTCACTTGGAATATAACATGTGTAGCACACGATTTGTTATTCGACACCGGCTCATGAAATCTGGTATATTGTTTCTTCTCCACAGTTACGCGAGGATTTTCATCAGACGTTTAAACAAAATACAGGAAGTCTTTGCGGTTGAGTTTAAGTGCTCTTTTTTAATGTCGCGCCCTAACAAGCCCATAGTTTTCTAAAATGGAATTTCTTGTATAGCTACCTTTACAACGCAACCGTATTTTCAAATTTTATGTTCAGGTTATTCAAATGTTGAACGATAATAAACTATAAAAACTTGCTCTTTTTTGTGCACTTAAATGTTACTACTTGTTATTATTTATAAAAAAAAAACTTTAATGCTGATAAAACAAAAAATGAACTGAAAAAAATCATATCAGGTGATTATTGCCTCTGCTAAACCACATCTCCCATCGGTTTCGGGATTTAATTTTCACGCAGAGGTACTGAATTTTAACCCACTTTATTAATACATTATTTATTAATGCCTTCAAATTACTTGATAGTTTTGGTTTTGATTCGAATGCTTTGCTAGAAATACCCCATTTTCTTTTTTCAAGAATTTACTTTAATCATAATGAGAAATTACGATGACTACATGGGTTATTAGATATAGATTTAACGAATAAATATTTGCATACACTTTATATAATTGAATTTTTTTTATTCTTTTACAGTTTCTTGATTGTAATATTTTATTTGATTAAATAAATTGTACAGTGTATTCCTTCGTTGGTTCGAGGATTGTACAAAATCTTTCTTCTTTGTGAACGCAGTAGTAGGTTAGAAGCATTTGTTTAAAAGGAAGGTTTGAATTGTCAGGAATGCTCATCCGTATCTGTGTGTAAATATCATATGAAGTCCGTGTAGTTCAGTTTAATTTTTTCTTATAATTACATTCGACGGATGTTTATAAAAGTGGCAGTTATCAATATTTATTGGGTGTTATTTCTGTTACTGAAAGTTGTTAAGTTTGCCATGGAGAGCGACAGAAAGAAATAGTGTGATGAATTAGTAACATAAAAGGTCAATGAAGGACATTTCTTTTGTTATCTGATTATATTACGTCGTTTAACTGAAATTCAATTTGTGTAGATGTAGGAAGGATGAAATGTAGTTTGTTTATTAAAAACTAAACGAAGCCCATTTAAAAGCCTAACACGCACCTGAGCATTGTGTAATTCATAAATAAACTACTACTTGTTTTAAAATGAAGTGAGCGTGCTTTGGAAATTTTCTAACATTATTACGAGTATTTGTGTTTGTTTGTTTGAGTAGGTGAATGTATGTGTACGATTAAGAAATGAATGAATGAATGAACTGCAGTTCGTCCTCCATTAGAAGTTTAAACTAAAGCACGCGCTCAGTTCATTATTAAGCTACAAGTACGTCAGCCGGAAGGAATATTTTTACTTATAGGTCTGTTTAACTGGTTGGTTGCTAAGTTTCCATTAACCATTAGATTTTAAAGCTGATTAGTGCTTGCGTGTCTGTGATGTTTTTATTTGTTACTGAAAACAGTATTCGAGTTGAAAAATAAAGGAAATTGGGTTTTTTAAATATATTCTTATAATTCTTAAAATTCATATTATTTTAGTTATAGCTAAAATGTGTTTTTGTAATGTTTATTTGGTAAAGAAGGACTTTTTTGTTTACATTGATTTTTAAAATAGATTTTTCAAACTACAAAAATAACGGAACATATTTATTAAGACGAGTAGAACTTACAAGTATTTCTAGCTTGCGTAATTTTTTGTGTATGATTTTACAATATTGTCTTATTTACTGGTCGTATTTAATTTATTAAAAACAATAAAAATAAATACTTTTTTATATGAGTACGTTAACTTTCTCATAATTTACGTTTTACGCGGAGAAATTATTTTTCTTTTTTTATTTAGTTCAAATATTAACTACACGCATATTGGCTACTACGAGTATATTAAAGAAGGAATTTGATATAAGACTGCACTGAATAATTAATTTTTTTCATCGTCGCGTATTTATATTAGCGCGTATTAAGAAATTGGAAAATTTGTTTATAAATTAAACAAAAAAATGGGAATTATTAAAGGATGAAGTATTTAAGCGAACTTTGTTTCGCTAGATTTTATTTAATGAAACATTAATTCTTCTTCATGGTAATGCCCCCCACCCCAGAAGACTCGGTAAGCTGTTCAAAAGGTGGATCAGAAAGTGTCGCCTCATACTTTATAGTTCCCATGTAGCACAATCAGACTTTTTTTTTTTGTTTGTTCCTCTAAAAGATTTTTTTACGTGGTACCAAATTCGGCAGCAGTGAGCGGTTGAGAATGCCGTTACGAGAATTACTCAGATACGGAGTTGAACAATTCTTTATTACTAGAATATGAAAGCTCACAGAAAGACGAGACAATGCCCAAGTATTGTATTTATTGTCATTGAATTGATGGTAATTTTTCTTTAGTCATTTGTTTGTAATTATTGAACGAACCTCCCACTTGCGTTATCCAGAGGCGTGCAATTTTTAAGAAGTATTGCTACAGGTAACCAGAAAACGTTTAATTTTCTTTTCCTCTATTCTTAGGATTATCTGCAACCTACCTAATACCACGGAATCCCGTAACGAGGTTTTCATACCGATTCCTCTCTATTTATAAAACGAGTAATTTATTGTTTTTAATTTAACCTTTCTTTTTAAATTGTTAAAAAATCATTGATTTCTGGAAATGCCTTGGATATTCTATGAAGAGGACTCCCAATTTCTGTATGTATCATTATGTAATACGTACATTTCGCCATTAGTGTAACAATTTTCTTACGAATCAATAATTCTACCTTTTATTTAAATTATATTTAAAAACTCTATATTAAATCAAGTTCATCTGACTTGTATTTATAGAACAGCAGCTGATAATGTGTAAAATGGGAAAAAAATAAATTTCTTTAAAATTTTTTTGCAAAATTGTCTTCAGATAGATATCATTATTATTTTTATTGTAAAAAATCAATTATTTATTTCAATCATTTATTTATATCAATTATTATTTTTATATGTACCGTTGTTCAATTAATAAACGTATGAGCTGTGTTTTTTCTTTTTTTTCACATAAATACAGTAATTCTTGAAAATTTGCTAATTAGTACGCGTGCTTATTAAAAGTAATTACTTTTTTATTGATTTACTCGTATCATTTTTTCGTTGTTTGGTATGTGAAAAATACGGTGAATGAACTTTTAAAGCAGCAATTACTTACGCTGCATCTACTTCAACTAGTATGTCTCATGAACCTTCATGTGTTGAGACAGGGAGTGACAAGTTTTAACACGTTCCGTTTTGTCAGTCTGCTTCTATAGCCGCTACAGTGAGGTCGTGTTTGCAGTGTCTGTCGTGAAACATGGATCTTGAACAAGTATTAACATTAAGTTTTGTTTCAAGTTGCAAAAAAGTGCCAAAGAAGCTTATGAAATGATAAAACCAGTGTATAGTGATAATGTAGTAACTTTGAAGACTGTTTACAAGTGGTATGAGCGATTTAAAAGTCGAAATGAATCGGTTAAGGACGAGGAACGGTCGGGACCTCCTTCGACCTCAAAAACAGATGAAAATGTGCAAAAAGTGGCCAAACTTGTTCGTTCAAACAGGCGAATGGCTATTCGAGAGCTTACTGAAGAACTTAAAATCTCCTACGGAACCGTGCAAAGCATTTTAACAGATGAAAAAGACCTAAAAAATGGGCCAACGGCTTTCTTCTTCATTATGACAACGCGCCGTGCCACAAGTCGCTTTTGATTCGCGAGTTTTTGGCCGCTAAACGTCTTCTTGTCTATCCACATCCGCCTTACACACAGATTTAGCATCACTTCTGGCTCTTCCCGAAAATAAAAAATTTGCTAAAAGGGAAACGTTTTGACACTATTCCTGACATTGAGAAGGTCACGACAGAGCAGCTGAAAGCTATTCCAAAAGAAGCCTTCCAGAAATGCATCCAGTCGTGGATTCAACGTTGGGTTAAGAGTATTGCTAGCCAAGGACAGTACTTTGAAGGAGATTAATTCATATTTAAGGTAAATTTTTTACTTTGTTTTTTTATAACATAATTCACCGTATTATTTGATCACACCTCGTAATTAAATTAAATACTGAATTTGAATAATTTATTACCTCGGTACGAGTGTAAACGATCGGTTGTTATGTTATAAGTAACTAAAAGCATTCCTGCTGTTGAAACTTGTAAAGGATATTGACAGTTAACCTGTTTTAGGAATCTTTTTCCATACTAGGTAGTTGAACTTATTCTGTTCACGCGTGTTACCCGACTGAAAAATATATAAAGAGCGTTACAATCACCTTTATAGGTTGTGTACAATTATATACCAATCGTGTTGTATTTTAGCTGTTAAGTTGGAAATTTAATAAATCTTTTTGTAGCTAATTACGGTTTAAATAATCGAGAGTGGTTTCATATTATTTCACAATCATTTTTCTATTTAAGTTTGCATCGTACTATTATAATATTTATTTATTATATTATCATTAGTAAATTTACCTTTAAAAAGTGAAAGAAAACATTTTAACCAGATAGATTTTAATAAAAGAAAATTATAAAATTTATTAACTATTAAAGTCGTTTCCGTTCTTGACCAATTTTGCCGCTTTGGAAGACACATTCTATATCATTAGTCATTTTTCATTGAGGTTCAGTATCTATTTCAGTTTAAAAGCGCTATTTTTAAAAAGGTTGAATAGTTGAGTAAAAGGAGTATAATAATTTAAGACAAACAGTAATTCTTCTCTTATAAAATGTTATTTATAAATAATTCCAATTATTTTTTAAAATAATTTGATTATCTAAGACAAAGAGTAGGGAATCTACTACTTGATAAAAGAAAAAGTTCTGTTAAAAATCATTTGAGAATTATGGTAATACTTATTACAGAGATAATAGAATATAGATTTTTTTTACGTTCAGGTCGAATTGGATTACAAACTAGTTAAAAAAGAAAATTTTCCTTCACATGTTGAAGATATATATATTAGTAATCTAATAAAAACGCTATACATTAAAAAAAAGGGGGGATTTAAGACTAAAATAATATCCCTCGATATTTTAACCGGTTTTATGAAGCGAGTTACTTAGCTTCAAATTCATCATCAATGCTATAATCCGACTGCCCATTGTTTGTTTGGACAATTAGGAGATAGTAGGTGCGTGTGCACCAGCTCACCGGGCTGGTCTAGTGGATAACACGACATCGCAAATCAGCTGATTTCGAAGTTGAGGGTTCTAAGGTTCAAATTCTAGTAAAGGTTTTATATTTTTATTTGAATACTAGATCGTAGATACCGGTGTTCTTTGGTAGTTGGGGTCGATGGTTAAATTATCAGTCATGATTATCTGAAAGATAATAACATGTAAGTAATTAAGTAAATTAGCTAAGTAATAATTAAGTAACAAGTAATACATATTATAACTCTATAACTGTATGCCTACTTTTGCACCTCTCTGTATATGAATGAATTTAATATTTTTTTTGTTTTTAATAATAAAATTAAATGTTTTGATAAATTCTGTGTAAATGTATTATGATACTTTTACATTTATAATTCCTGACACATCTGCGTATTCAGATGCTACGTATTGAGATAGTTATTGTTAAATGTTGATATTATGTTAATATAAGTTGTGATTATGTTTGACTACTGTATAACTGGTATTTATGTTCTTGGTTTGTAATAATGTCAATTCCCAGGATAAATTTACATCAACAAATAAACTGTTAGTAATGTAATTTAGAGTCTGTATTAAGATATGCTTTGGATTCATGAGAGGTGTGAATGCTAGTGTTGCGATACGAATAATGTTTTTCCTGCTTTTCATGCGATTTTGACTTTAATGCTCTTGTTCTACTGTTTTTTTATCCTTGATACTCCTTTAATCCGGGTTTTCATAATAGTTTTATACACCATAAAATTATCGTAATAATAAACTACATCTCTTATATAAATTACATTTACCCCGGATTATAATTAGATGAATGATTTTTTTTTTTTATTAGCAAAAAATGGTTTTTGATATTCAAAAATAGAATAAATAAAAGTAATGTATTATTTAATAAAGTGTTGGAGCCTCTTAAAATAACAAAAAATATTACGTAACGAATAATTTTGAATACGATCAGGTAATAGGAAAAGGAAACATTCAGCAGCAGTTTTCTTTTCTGAGAATATACTGTACAAGACGTCAAATAAATATGAAAGTTTAGTTCTCCAAACAGCCGGTTTATTAGTTAGCTTTAAGGTTAAACTATAATCTGTTAGAGTGGGCGAGTTAAGTTCAGAGAGAGTGAGAGGGATGGTGGGGGAGGGGGAGAGAGATTTTATTTTTTCACATAAAAAAATTATTTTTGACCAGTTTGATCAGTGTTTTTATTTTTATAAAAGCAGTACTCACTTAATTTTATTATAAGAGAGAAATCAAATAATATTAAAATAGAAAATATGTTCACTTTATTAGCAGAAATACTGCCGTGCAATAGTATTATAAAAATTATTTAAATCAATAAATTTAGAATTTAATTTGCTGTTCGTGTCTATACGTGATAAATATAAATTCATTTTATTATAATAAGGTTTTAAAATTTTGTTATAACTATTACAAAAAATCACAGAACATGAACGGGTCGCAAAAAATTTGAAGATCGCAGAATAATTTTAATAAGTAAATGTTTTCATCTATTAATGTCATTGTGGTATAACAAAGATTAAGTAATAAATAATTTTATCAAAGTTAGGATTATTTGTGACCACATTAAAACAATTTATTTAAAATACCATTTCTAACTGCTTTAGATGATTTATCATGTTTTTACTGTTTTTGAAAGTAGCAGAAATATATTCTTATTTGTCAAATGGAATATTATAGAAAATAATATGTTAAGTGATATTTTAATCTATTTATAATAAAAATAATAATAACAAATTAATCAAATAAATATGTTATTTATTACGTTAAAAAAATATCACTTGAAGTTATATGATTTATAAAAAAAATGTTGGATTTGAAACATATTCATATAAGTGGCTTGAAAAGAGATATATCCCGGATTGGTTGGGTGGGTGTGGCGAAAAAAGGGGCGTGTCCTTCATCCTCCAATTGATTCTGAAAGTACTGAAGTACTTTTTTTAGTTTAAGAAAATATGCAATTATTATAATATTTTAGTCGGATAGGAATATCCTTTTAAAAATTACAGGCAATTGTTGAATTCATTTTTCAAAACAATTTATTTATTATCAGTGGGCACCCTACGTTAAAAACCTATTGCAATATGTATGTGCATGTATGTATGCTTGTGCATACATGCAACACACACGCCGTAATATAGAAAAAATATGCTGGTACGAACTATTTTTAAGGTTTAGCGTAAAATGAAGTTAATAAAACAATGAAAAAAAAAAATTCGCCCAATTGAATACTTTGAAATAAAATTAATATTAAAATAAACTAATATTTATATTATTGAGTATTTAAATGAAATTCTTAATATCTTGAGTAGTTAAATATATTAATAATTCGTATTATTTACAGATAATTGGAAAAGTAATAAAGCGATATTTGATAGTAAAACAATAAAGCATACGCACTATAATATAGATTGTACCCAATCAAAAAATTTCACAATAATAAATTATTATTTTTTTGTAATATTATTATAAAAAGAATAATATTAGTCGAATATTGGACATAATAAATACAGCGCTAATAATGTCTAAAAGAAAGATGAATTAATAGACAGAATAATAAAACAAAGGGAAAACATTAGTCCAGGACAGAATGTGAATTAATTTTTATTAAATATTCTTGTGCGGAATTAATAAAGTAATAATTTTTATTATTAAAAAATTTATTTTTAAAACGTATTTCATTATTATAGTTTATAGTAACATTAATAGTAAGGGAGAATTTGCGTGTGCTAATTTTTGTTTTACAATAAAACATTTTATTCGGCAGACACCTTGTAGTTTGAATACATATGAATAGTTTGGCCTACCACTTGCTAATAAAAAATTTGTATTATTATCAATAATACTATTTTAAAGTTTGTGAGTGTTGAGTAGAAGAACTACGAGTTAGTTCCTTTAATAATAAGTAGTAATAATATCCTCAATTCCAGAATACTTCAGTTTTGCAGCTTCTGTTTCTAGTAAGTACACAATACAGTTAACTTAAATACTTCTGAATAAACAAGATTATTTACAAAAATTATTTTTAAAATAAACAAACTGTAGACGATTATTTTATGGTATTTTATGATCGATGATTACTATTATTCGTCCGAATAATAGTAATAAATAAATGGATAAAGATGAAAAAAATTTAAAAAAGTTCAATAATTAAATTCTTTTTAGTGAATACTTATGTTTCCACTTCGATTTACAATGCAAGCTCACTTTAAACCAGTACTTTAATATCGCATGCATAACCTTTAAGTTCATTTAAACGTGAAAATTATCAACTAAACATTTAAATCTGAATTTTTTTATGTAACTGAAAAATTAACCGTATTTTCCCATATTTGAGTTTTACTCATAGAACATTTCATGTTTTAACGAAAAAAGTATTTGTTAGTTATGGCAACTCCGTTCTTAAATAACCAATTAATAATTATTTTATTCTTGTTACTAGACAAATAAGAATTATAATAGTTCAATTCCTTGTGTATTGTACAATTTGTTCTGTAGTCGACCTTTGTTAGTAGCGGCGCTTGATTTTACGATATTTTCTAAAACAAATTAAATATTCTTATTATCGTTTGAAAAATTTACCAAATCGATAATTAATGGCTCGTTCATTGTAGAAAGGTATTTTTTTTGTTTAAAATTTCCATCAAAAAACCCATTTATTCCTTTTATTATATCTGTTCTGCAACAGATTAAAACATATTTAATAATTTAAATGTATTTATATATTAAGGAAAAATTCGGCAACAAATTAATTTCTAAGAACAACGAATTATTAATTAGTTGAATTATTCGGTAAATTAAAGATTCTTTAAAGGAGATGCAGAGCATAGAGAAAAGTGTCAAAAGTTTTTCAACCCCATTTAACGTATAATTAATCTTGAGATTTCGTTAAAAATTATGAACCTGGCTGAAAAATTAATCTTTTTATTTCAGATAATAATGTTAAAAGAATTAATTACACATTTAGCTTTCATTACTTTCAAAAGACATTCCGGAGGTCAGGCGTAAGTCAAGATATTTATAGTTAATCATAAATTCGTTGTGAACTCTGTTCCTCCACAAAGTATCACTTTTCCACATAGCTGAATCAAAACTATTTTGTATTTACATAAATTTGCTTTCAAATAACAATTAAATGCAATTTTTTTTTCAAATCTCTGTCATATTTTGTAATGTAATTAAATCAGAGACCAGTAGAACGTACAATTATTCTTCTAACTAAATATTAATTTAGATTGTTAAAAACCAGTGAAAACAAGACGACTTAATGAACTCCCTCTTGAGGCCCGTTAAACTTTCAAAGTATTCAGATAGACCCTGCAAATTCGAAACTGCAGAAGTTTCCCTGAAGATAGTTCTTTTAATAAGTTACAAATTTGATTGATAAACTAAGCGCAAAAGTTTATAATTTACAAAGTGTATCTATTTATATTTATTCAGTCAAAAGCAGTAGCAAGAGCTACAAAAAACTGAAGAACACTTTTTGTTTTGAGCTTATCTTGATGTTTACGATACTTCATAATTTGTGTATTATCCATTGTAGTCGAATAGCCTTTCCTAAAATTCGCTTGCCATTCCTTTAGGAACTTCTGGAAAGACTTCACTTGCATTTCTCTAAAACTCATACAGTACCAGTCATCTTTCGGAGCTGTATTATTTGTACATTCTTTACCGTTGTTTCAACGAAACGTTCAAAAAATATTTTCATTAATCATATCAGGTTCAACGTAGCATATTCCATCATAAAGAATCGCTGGTGTAGGTAGGAGGTTGTGGTCTGCGTCGCGTGTTATCAACAGGTAGGGGAGCCATTTTCAGGTATGAAACTTTTTCTGAATTTTTTTCTACCTTAAAATTTTTGTAAAGTAGTAGAAATTAATAAATTTTATACGCATTACTTAGAAGTTAAACGTTGACAGTGTTACTGAAAACAATAACACCTACATTATGAACCAGCGCAACGAGGTTATCTTCTGTGTGATGTGTGACGGTGACTTCCAATTTGTTATCCCCTTCAGTTAACTGACTTGTAGTTTGGGAATGTAGCATTTTTTTTGGGGGGGTAATAAATCCGAATAGCCTGTCTACCGAATAATCTGTCTACGCCATTTTTCAGGATTGAGAAAATTCTCAAAATGGTACATTTTCTGAGTTAGTAATATTATTATCGAATGGAAACCTTCTTTCTTGATCCATATAACCGTCCTCCAAAAATCACTCGAATTGTTCACAGCATTTACGGTCTTCACACAATTCTTTTAATATAGCTATTTATTTTTACATAATTGGTTTTATATTTGTTACTATCCAGATACTGCAACTAACCTTCATCGGGTTAGTTTTTCTTAATACCTTAATAATCTGAATAGGATACCATAGGCCGTTAAGCAATCTGTATCAACTATTCTAGTTTATATATTTATCTAAAGTTATTACTATTAATTTTATTAATAAATTTTTACGAGCGATCATAGAATTTACTCGATAATATACTAATCTCATTTTTAACATTGTTCATTCCAATATTATATCCACTCATTTCTCTATAAAAGCTTTTTCATATAACTCTGAAATGACGCCTTTCTCTTTGCCTACAATGTCAACTTTTGCAGCAGCAGCAGCAGTAGTAGTCTTTTATGTCTTTTGTCTTTTCAGTAGTTTTACGTTTAAAATCAACAACTATCTGGAAATTATAAGAAAATAATTTAGTGCTGATTTCAAATTTAGTTATACGAGGAAGTAATTTATTCGTAGCACTACAATGATAGATGGTCCTTGACCATCGAAAGGTAAATTTACCAAAACAAGGTCATTATCAACCGACATGTCATTTAGTACAATTAATTTTAATTCATACAAAAAGAAAAATTAATAAAGCCTTTCTCTTAGCATTCAACTCCATGTATTTAGAGCATCTGCGTGATGAAAAATGGCGTTCTTAATCAGATAAGGAATGCTAGAAAATCTCTTGTTCGACGGTGATCTTGTTAACATTTTTTTATGACAATAGAATCTTAACTCTATTCTCTGTAGTTGATGCAAAATACGGAAATCATTATACAGCCTGTGCAGTTAAAATGCGCATGAGTTTGCATTTAAACATAATTGTTTTTTTCCACGAGACTTATAATTATTTTTTACTATTCTCCTACCTACTTTTCTTTTTAGAGATTGTCCAGTAATTTTAAAATTGTAAATTTGTCCACTCTTCATTCTTTCATAGTGGCCTGAGAATGGACAATATCCTTTTGTATAAATGTAAATAAGAAAGAATTTGAAAAAAAAAAATATATATATATATAGATATGTATATCTATATTATATATATATAATTATAAAGAATATACGTACAGAAGATTGATTGGTAGATTTGGTGGAACCAATCTAAATAGATGTGTTGTGTAGTCTTTGGACACAATTTTTAAAAATACAAATTGAATGTTCTCATTACACTGTTTATTGTTTATTATTTATTTTTTAAAAGGATCCAAACGGTATTTTATTCTAAAATTAAGTGAAAAAAATGTAAAATTGTATTAAATAAAGAAAAGCCACAAGTAAAATTTGTAGAAATTATAGTACTACATCTAAGATTTTTAAGTTCTAATTTTAGTTGCGTGTGCGATTGTAAGGAAAAGTCAGATGTAAAACAATACAAAGATTCCTTCAACTAATCAAGTTTATTATTAAAACAATAATCAGAAGTATTCTGTGATTTGCCCTCGGTTATGTGCATTTGAACGTTAAAAAAAAAATTATTTCTTTAAAAAACTTAATATTGATTGTGATATTGGTGATATTAATTGGAGTATTTGTTTTATTAAAATTTATAGGAAATAAATTAAGCAAAATTATTGTACGAGTTCTATTGAAATAAATAAAGAATGAATGGGGAAAGGTATAAGTATATAGGAAGAAGAAATATTATAATGCCGACGATGTCACAATAAACGGGGGCGAATATCCCTCAGATATGATATTCCAATGTATCGTACAACCAACCCGTTCTCTAGTAAACGCAAACTCGCATACATGAATTCCTACCTTATATTCGTACATTTAACCCGTTTCCATTCTATCCTACAAAACAATTAACCACAACACCCCTCTCTGTAAAGCACATTTCTCTCTCACTCACACACACTCTCTCACTCCCTTCCACCGTCACATCCACTGCCACTCACCGCTTCCTCTATACTGTTTGCACATAATGATGCCTTTCAGTCGCTGAATGTTTGAGTTTAGTAAGCTACATACCACTTTGAAACAATGATATTGGGTTGTTTTTAGTAAATACCTCCATGTTTACTGATATAATATATAAACATTCCATACAGTGTATTGTTATTATTTGTAAATAATATTTCAGCTAATAATAATTATACTCATATTTATTAATTTATTTCTTGATTATACCTTTTTTTTTTTTTGTCATAAATATCGTGTACTTTAATTATAAAGATACTTATAATTACTATGATAGTATACCGCTCAGTATTTTATCAGTAGTTCAGTCAATCTGTAGAGTAGTTATTTAAGTACTCTGGGGTTCTACTCCTGGCTAGGGATTCGCATTTTTTGCGGGGGATTGTCCAATAATTATATAGATATATGATATAGTAAAATATTTATTCAATGACAATGAAATTATCACTATTTTTCAGTGTATTCCCCGGCTTTACTTAGAAGCGTTCTTATCTTTCTTTGAACTTTCTTATTCCAGTTGTAAAGAAGTATTCTCCTCGGTGTTAGAACATTAATGTACCGCATTCTAGACCTGTTGTTTATTTTGCCGAAAAAATTGATATCGTATCACGTGCAAGGAGTTTGAGCCGACCAAACAAAGAAATATGATGCTGTGAGATGGGGACTGTGAAGTTTGAACCAATACTTCCTGATTAAACTTTAGAATATCTTACCATGTGTTTTGTGGGCGGGCATTATCACGGGGAAAAATAGATTTACACGTTTTGCGAACCAAAATTATTTTCGGATTCTCAGAAAACCGTTAGGATTACTTTACCGGCTGACGCTTACATTTGAATGTTTTCCTGGCGGGTGAACTCTGATATTTCCATTGTATATTCTTGACGTTTGGTTTCTAGCTCAAAATGATGAATCCAGATTTTTTTCACAGGTTATTTTGCTATCTAAAAAGCATTACCTTTCCCTAAGAACTACATTTTATGTTTCGCACAAATATAAATTCGGATATCTGTGGTTTGGAGTTGACTTTCTGAACCCACTTCGAACATGTTCTGCGATAATTCAATGATATTTGTACTATGGATGTTACCGATAATAATTTCCATTCCATGAAATTTCATCTATGGAATGGATTGAAAAGATTTCTTTTTATTCCGTAGGGAGAAATTGCAGCAATTTCCCAAATTTGTATGCATCTATTGGGAATAAAATCATTAAATTTAATTTTTGCAAAGCTTTAATCGAAACTTCTTTTGATGAATATCGGTGACACTTGTTCTGATCGAACAACTTTACCTGCCAAATCCATTCCAAATTAAATAAATTGAAATTTTTATAATTGTAAATCCACTTATAAAAATGTACACAGTTTATACACTTTTCATCATACTGTTTTAACATCTTCGAATGAAATACAGCCTGTTTTAAATAGTCGGAAAATAAAAAAATTGTTTATATGTTCTTTCACGGTAAGGCGACATTTTGAAATAACAAAAAATGTTATAATGGAAATTATTTTTAAACTGCTGATATTTTATGTCGAGTGCCAGCTCGACAGTAGTTTTTCTATTGTTGACTTTTGTCACTCTTAATTATTAAACAACTTCGTAACTATGAATCAACCGTAAAAAAAAGAAAAGTACAAGTTTTACGGTAAAAAGTCATAAATATTTTGCATCATCTTAAACGTTTCGTAGAATTTTAATGACATTTATTACATGTAAATTCATTTCTAAGCTATCATATTTCATTTCCTATATATATTTTAAGACAAATCCAGTCGATTTTTTTTAATATAAAGATTAAAATCGATTTAAAATCACCGCCTTAATTGCTTATAAAGTAGTTGAATTGAGTGTGTGATACTCGGCTTTTTGAAGTCGGCGCCAAATTGAAAACAGCTGCTAACAATTTACTAATTTGCCGCCAGCTTGAGAAAAAAAAAATGAAATTTAAAATTTCTTTTTTTAAGTTTTTAGGAGCATTTTTAAATTTGTGTTTTTATTATCATTATTTTATTTTTTTAGTTTTGTTTTTATTTAAAATGAGAGATCTACAATAATTTCTGCTTGTATGAAAAAATAACCGTTCGAAAAAATGAAAAATGTACATTTTACTAAATAAAAAGAGTGCACTGAAATGTCATAAATAGAATTAAAAGAAAAAAAATTATTTATAAATATAATTGTTATCAATTATCTAAGCTTATGGCTCTTTGGATTACGGTAATATGTATTACTACTTTATTTAAATGAATCAAGATTAATTTTAATTTTCCCTTGATAATAGTTTAAATGTCATAATTAAATCAAGTCATTTATTTCATTATCCTACATTAATCGATACGAAACGGTTTGAAAAAAAAGGAAGAAAAATACGTTCAAATTGCCAATGGTGACTATATATTTTTAAATCTTTCTCTTTTACTAATGTTTGTGTGTGCGCGCGCGCGCGCGCTTGTTTATTTAATGTTTACAACCAAAAATGCTAATATTGATGATATAGTCATAAAGGGATAAAAATAGCCTGTATAAAGTTAAGTATGAGGACGTAGTCATATTGAACACGGTCGAAAAAGGTACAATGCATGAGATATTGCTTTTGTTTGGGAATTATTTGGCTGGTGAATTGCTATTTATGGGTTATAAACTTACAGTTCCACGGTCAGATGTCATGCGTGCTGTATATTATTCGAGATTCAGGTATAGTAGTGTTTCAAATAAGATATTTATGTAATTTATCGATTTAAAAATGATATAGTTGTTCGTGATTACAGCTATATTATTTGTGATTATCTGAATATAGTTGTTTATTGTTTGATGAACACACTCGGTAAATCAAAACCGTATTCGCAATATTTGTTAGCACTAAGCTACAATTAGGAATACGGTCACATGTTTCGTTGATGCGTGTGTGTTTGAGCCCACGTGTGTAGTTATTTATGTATAAAGGATTTAACCCTGTAATAGGGAAATTAAAGTAGAATTATAACCCTCCTACATCATCCCTTGAACTGATACTAAAACGTACATGTCATCAAATCATAAACCAAGTTAAATTGGATTAGTTGATTATCCAAGTTAATTGGATTAGTTGAAGTATCTTTATATTCTGCTTATTCTTTGTGACGTGAATTACGTAATAAAACAAATACTGTAATAAGAAATTTAATTTTTAATCGTACATCATAAAACTGGCTGCGTCGTTTATTTTATTATACATGTGACAGCCAGTGTTTGTAGTTATATTTACTTTTGATTTTTCCCCCGTATTGCATCTTGGAACTGTTCCAAAACGGAATTCTTAAAAAAAAAAAAAAAGAAAAAAGTGAAATAAATAAAAATGAGCATAAAACAATTTTACACGGTAAAATTAATGTTTTTTTTTTTTTTTTTTTTTTTAATTTTGAATTTATTTATAGTTTTTGTTCCTCCTGTTTTTCGTAATAAATAATGAATCGTTTAACTTGAAATAAATCTTTATATCTATTTATTTTAATAAGTCTCATGATGATGGTGCAAAACTGAAAGAGCTATAGTTTATAGTTATAATTTATGTTTGATAATAAAAATATAATTTCTGATGTTTTAATATTTGCATGTTCCTTTTTATTTTGTTTTTTAGTCACCTAATGTTTTAAATTTTCGAGTAACGGTGATATATATATATATATAATGTATTTTCATTAATATCTTAAGTGGTTTTTTATTTTTATTTTACAACCTGAGTAATAATATGACTAGTTACAAAGAATAAAAGCGATATTATAAAATAATGTTGTTATTTTGATATATTTTATGAATGAGCCTGTATCATTACGGTTAAGAAGCAGGCGAATATGAAACGTTAAGATTGATAGGGTAAACGTTAACATTGAAAACGATTATGTACTATATTACCAAGTACCATGATGACGTTTTGCCACGAACTCTAGCGGTAGGAGGTGAAGAGTTTAGAGGTTTTCTAAGAGCGATGGAGAGAGTCGTCGTTGTGTACGGTCGTTCGGTCGGTTAGTGTATAGTGGTAGAGAAAGACACTAGGAGGTGAATAACGTACAGTACAGTAGGTAAGGTGGGGTGGATCGGTCGGTAGTTGTAAGTAGTCGAGAGTGTGAGGGTCTGCTGTGGGTGGGGTTATTGATCTTTGGCACACAAGACAAGACTTCTCTTGACGCCTGTATATTGATGAGCCATCCACAAACTACTGGTGTACGACACCCCGACGAACTCATCCACATCTCTTTACATCCACTTTCTTCTCGACAATACTATATGTATATATATATATATATATCCACTATACACTAACCTTTCTTAACATGACAGCATTTAACATCTTTTATTACTCTTGT
>JAAAKQ030031077.1:50714-61906 GCA_010016005.3 Zanna intricata
TATATATATATATATATATCCACTATACACTAACCTTTCTTAACATGACAGCATTTAACATCTTTTATTACTCTTGTTGCTTTTACTGTATGTGCTGCAATTATTGTCTTTCCTTTTTGTCTTTCAATTCTCTTTCTTTTTTCTTCATTCCCCTTCCATTTTTCTTTACTAGTTTATCTTTTCTTTTAAGTTGAGAGTTTCTTGTCTCCTTGTAGATTTATTCCCCCTTTTTACTTTGCTTTTCTTTTCTTTTTTTTTACTTTTTATTTATTTCATTCACAGTCAATTTTTTTCTTTTTAAGTATTTATTATCTAATAAATGTCGACCAGAATTAATGTGTAGAATAAATTTAAACGATTACACTTCATTTTTTTCTTTCTTATTCCTTTTTCAAACGTTTAAAAGATATTTATTTTTATTTCGTAATATTGATAATAAGTCTATTGTATTTTAAAATTCATTATATTACAAAAACTAAATACGTTTTAGTTTTATTATTTCTTGAAATACGAGTTAAATAAATTTTGTTGTTGACATTTTTCTGGTTCTATTACGCTTTACTTTTTTTTTTATATATAAGTACTTCACAGTTGTAATTTGTCTGAAGCTGAACATTACTTTCCTTTTTATTGATATTTTACTTGTAGATAAAGTTACGAATTATATTCTGCTTATAAAATTTTAAGATTAAAAACAATTTTGTAAAGTATAATTTTTTATTTAATCGCTTTATAACAAGGAAGATTAATTTAGAATTATACTGCTTGGTGAATTAATTCAAATATTGTGGATTTTTAAAATTCAATTTTTATGATTGTAACTATTTAATATGAAATTTTAATATATAATTTTCAATTTTGTGTTTGCTTTTTCATTTAAAAAAATTTATGTTGTCTTTTTTTGGTATTGATTTCATGATATATTTGATTTTATTACCTCTCCGATTTTACAGATCTAGTTTATTATTATGTTTTTATTTTACGGATAAGCTCCTGACTTAAATGTAAGTAACAGTTCAGTCGTAACCGAAATATAACAATGTAGAAAATAATTTCATTTTATAACATTTTTAGCTTTTACACTCCTACCTTTTATCGTGAGGGGAAAGGAGTTCATTGTGCTGGGGGAAAACCTGTTTTATTTTCTACAATTAATAAGATTCCCTGTGTATAAAATTTTAAGTTTTCTTGCTTATTCAAATTTTCTTAGTTTTCTGTTAAAATGATTTACAGTTGAGCTTATTTTAACATCACAAAGAGCGTGTACTTGCTGGACATGTTCTTTTTTTACTAAACTAACAGTTTGCTTTAACTAAAAGCCTAGGCGCAAAGTTAACTATAAATTGGGATATACAAAATAATTTTTAAATATGGAAGATAATTTTTGTTTGTTAAATTAAGGTGGTAACTAACCATCATGTTGTTGCAAACCACCCTCCCCCAAAAAAATCTATATTCATTTTCAAGAAGAAGCATTTCATTCCATAATTGTTTGGAAACTGAAAAGTGAAGTGGTTTCCTATAGAGCTGATTATACTTTGCTGTTTGTACGCTGTGCCCATCAAATTCCAAGTGTTATTTAGCCTTACCAGAAACGCCTTTATTGTAATCGTTACATAGCTGCTATTAACTATAAAAATCAGTTTTTGTAAAATGTTTTTTTAAATAATTTTTTTTACATGAAAAGAGGTAATGATTCTTTTTTTTAAATTTACATACATCTTTCTTTAATTATTATTTTTTAAGTAATTTTTTTCATCAGTCAAAATGTTTTTCAATTAAAATATATTTTTTCAGAAAATAGTTTGTATTTTTATTTTAAAAATTCTGAAAATCTATGCATTTTCATATGTTTGTACTTTAACTGTATTTAAATGTTTGAGAATTGCAGTAGTAGGAGATTTGTGATTTTTACAAAAAAAAAAAATAATAATCATTGTAGATGGTGTATTTCACCATCCTTAGGAACCATTTCAAGGAATCTTTAAATTATTGTTTTTATTTCATTTTTATATGCTTTAGTATTAGGTAATGAAATTAGAGTAAGTACTAATAAGATATGTCTATTAGTAAAGCTGCTCTTGTAGCATACATATTCGTAAATCTTCAGGAGAAAAAAATCACTTTTGTCCCTAACCACTGGCCACAGAATACCCGTGTTCGGTGGCCAATGGCTAGGGACAACAAACGTAGGTTAGAATAATTTTTTAATGAAAAGAATTTGTTTTTAAATTAAGTTCCGTTTTGAATTTTCCGCCTACTTAAACGACCTAAACAGATGGCACTTGCGTAGCTCAGTTGTTCTAATCAATAATAAGTAGTTTACAAGAATAGTTTAGTCCTTTTATTATTAGTTGTTTTTATTCATCAATTTATAATGAGCGCTATAATTCGTGATCCCACTCAATAGAATTACGAGAAGTAATCCGATTTTTGATGGCAGAAAAAATCTACGGCTGCAATTCACAGGCAAATTTTTGTCTTTTACAGACCAAATATTATGAGTGACGCATACAAAAGACAAGTGGTTCATTTCAAAAAGGACGTTTTCTCATCATGAAAACCGTAACGGCCGGCCGTTGCTGAATCGGATTATTTTATGGAAACCATGTCACATTCGTCTTTGATGTTTTACGATCTTTGTTTTATGAAGTTTTGACAAAAAGATTCGGCTATAAAAAAATTTGTGTGCCAGATAGGCGTCGAAGGTGTTAACTGACACACACACACACACACACACACACACACACACACAAATAAAAACGTCTTGTTGAAGCGCATGAATTTTTGCGACGTTACGAAAATGAAGATGATGGATATTACGATCACATTGTTATTAGAGATGATACCTAGATTTCTTGTTCGAACGTCGAGACAAAGCAACAGTCGACGCGATGGCGACATTCATCATCTCGTAGACCGAAGAAATACAAACATAAACATTCGGTAAAGAAGATTATGGCTACTGTTTTTCGAGGGGGGGGATAGTCGTTTATTGTTGTTAGTGATTGCGGAACTACTGTGAATACCGATATGTAGAATGAAGTTAAAAAATCTTAGAGAAACTATAAAAAACAAACGAGTGGGATGCTATCGCGCGGAATTTTGTTTAGCATGATAACGCTCGGCCACACGAAACAAATCGGAGTGTGACACAATTGGAAAAATTTCGTTGAAAAATCTTTAGTCGTTCTGCATATAATCTTAATTTATCTCCCAGCGATTATTTATTTTTTCAGATTAGAAAAATACTTGCATCACAAAGGTTTGACAATGATAAATTAAAAATAAATTGTGTTTCTCTGTGGTTTAGGTTACTGATGACGGAATTCTTGAAGAGGTTATGAAAAAGCTAGTGAGAGTTTATGAAAAATATGTTGAAATTAAAGGCAACTATGTAAAAAGTAGTAAATAAATGTTTTTGAATGCGTAAATAATAAAGTTTCTTCATATTTTTCGATTTTGGTTTTATTTTAAAATCTATCTTACTTTAAAAGAACCCTTGTGTTTTCATGGGGAAATCACAAATGAATTGATTTATAATCTTATTTGGACTTATGTTTTCAAAATTATATAAACTGAAACATCCATTATGATTGCCTTTATTACTGTAGGAACCTTAAACGTTAATTAGAGTAGAAGATCTTTGGTATCGAAAATTGGGAATCGACTGCGTGGGCATCCTAAAGATGCAAGACTGGTAATGTGATAAAAACTGAAGTAGGTAAAGAAAAAATTTTACCAAATGAAATAAAAGTAGTAATGCAAAACGAAGACATTTACGATATAGATTTTGATCCAGAGAATGTTAAACGTATTTTTTTTTTGCGTTTTACGTTAAATTTGACTTGTTTTCTCAAGTACTACATAGACGAAAGAACTCAAATTTTTATCTTTGTTAATGTTTACTGTAAGAAAACAATAAATTTGATAAGTTTTTAATTTGATTAATTGCAATCAAATAGTAACATAATAAATAATGCCCGACAACAGATTCAGGGAGAATGGTTCTCAAATGTAAGTGATTTAACAGCGTGAAGATAAGGCCGCTCAACTCCCCTTAAGGATGTTCGGCTCTGTCTGCCAAATTCTAACTTTATTGGACATCGAGAAGTGTCCTTTATATTGGGGATCTGCATATAAAGAATAGATTAATAGGATAGATAGAATCTGAATTTGTATTTATCTTTTTATTTGTTTTTCACTAAATCTCGAATAATTTTCTAAACTATAACAATTTTAACGAATCATAAATTTCTTTCTCCTTATTTTCTTTGGAAAGGTTTCTTCTTTTCTGTCGTAATTTATTTCTAATATGTATCGTAAATATATTCCACGTAATCTTGAATAATTTGGGTGATTGAAAGTTGTATTATATTTTCGTATAGAATAATACCTTGCTTTCATAATTATTATAACTGAAAGAAATATATATATAAAAAAAAAAAAAAAAAAAAAAAAATGCTTTCGGCACCGTAAAATAGTGAAATGGGAAAGATAAAGAAGAAAAATCGCTTGGTGTTGATGGATTTAAAATTTATTTTCAATTAACTAGAATTCGTATTCAGATCTTTTTCAGTTGCTGAAGGTTTTGATGAATAAAATTACAGTCGTTTTTTATTTCATAGTGTGCCGTTTATTTAATTTTTAGTATAAAGAAATCAAAGAATATTTTCTGAAAAATAAGTTTGGTTTAAAAAGTTATTTTTATCATTATTATTAGTATGGAAATAGTAAACAGTTATTCCTATTAACAATTAATTTACAATTATCCTAGTTTGTAAGATGAGAATAGAATATGAAAAACCGTAATATTCATGTTAAAAGAGCTATTTGTAGAAATTCAGTCGACCATAACTATTTATTAATATCGTAAGGCGCCAGTTATGCAGTTTGCATGACTAATTGTAATACATCTTTTATTGTAGTTTGTAACCATTATTGCCTATGCATATCTTGTAAGGCGCGATTTTTTCATTAGAGAATATTTTCCTTTTATTATAGATTTTAAACTACTATCCTCTAAAAACTTTCTTTAATGTAAAATATTTTTATCTGAAATTTGTTTTATGCTTGTATTATTATTTAAGACTTCAAAATGATTCTGTAAATGTTGTTTTGTCTTTTTTTAAATACATTTATATCTGATTTTGTTTTGAAAAAAAATGCGTTGGTAATGTGTTTTATTGTATAAAACGAAAATTTTCGTATCGATGTCTTTTTCCTTCTGTAAATCAGCTGAAATGTTACATAACCTCGGTTTTTTATATTACCGAATCCATTTTATGCTTTGTTGTATCTTTCTTTTTCTTCAGTTTTTTTCTTATTCACTTGACCTTATTGCATTACTATGTTGACATTGATGGTTGTCTGGAAATCGAATTGCAGTTTTTCTTTTTCATGACAAATGATCTTTTGTTACTGTATATTTTGGTAATATCTACAAAAAATGTCTCTTCCTATCATTTATCATATTTCGTTTAGTTACAACCCGTTTTATTTATTTTTTCTTTGCTCTATGAATCCAAAAGAATGGCAACAAAAAATTCCATCTTGCTTCTTTCTATGGGTTTTTGTTCAAGCCTGTGTTTAGTTTTCAGTGACAGCTGGTAAGTTAAACCGTTAAAGAGACCAATTTTGTTTAGATTATTTTTCCTATAAAAGAAAATGTTCGGTGTTCGTATTGAGATAAAATGCTTTTGATAGAAATATTTTTTCTAACTTTACTGGTTTTATTTTTTATTAAACTTTCAATATTTTTAGAATTGAGTTGCAACAATATATAACCTCGCTTATGTTGGAAGATTTGCAGATTCCAAAGTTTATTAAAATATTTTATTTTAGAAAAATTAATTTTTTAATTATCTGTTTTACCTTAGTAATCGATTCCTACTTCTTATTTTTACAGTAAATTGCAGTAAAATGAATTTTGAGCGATTTAGAATTTTTGATTTATTTTATTTTTTATTATATTTTAATTTAATTTTTTGTTGTTGTGGTTTTACTTATTGTTTGTTTTAATTTATGAAGCAGGTAGTCTCTAATTTTTACGGACCAGTTCTCGCCATTTTCTCAATCCGATTGAACTAATATTTTTCTCTACGATCCTGTTGCATTGTTAAAAAAAAGAGTTTTAAAACGTTCGTTCTTCTGTGTGTATTTGGACAACAATTGTAATGTACACTAAATGAACTGATTTGGTGTGAGGCTCCGAACGTCAACATATCAGTTGCTTAAAATTCCAGTACTTATTTGTAATAAAATAGAAACAAAAATAATATTAATGACCTATGTTTTTAGTTTAGACTTCTTTTTCGTTTTGAAAATTTAAAATACCTGTTTTTATATATACACCAAGAGGTAAAGTTTACTTTCAGCTCTTCACTGTTTTTAGAGACTACGATGACATTATTTTTGTCTTTAATAAATCGCGTTCATGTATAACTGTTGTTACATAGCTGCCAAGTCTACTGAATAATTAACAACATCCTGTCTTTTTCTGATATCAACACATAAACGTTCTTTCTCTCTCTTTTCTCTTCTGCGTTATGTTTCTTTTTTGGGCGTATACTCACCCACACAAACACACAAACAATGAAAAACAGAGAGTTCATTTTAAAAATACCATGTATCCTTTTTGTTTTTTATTTACCTGCGTACTTTCGCTGTTCTGATAAATGTTTATCTTTTAACATCTTGAATTTTAATCTGAGATTACATTTCTTTATATATGCATTTCTTAACATATTTGTTAGAATTTTTAAATTTTAAATAAGATTTTTTTATATTTATTTAAAATATGAGCATTTAAAATTTGAAAATTAAATAAAATGAATTTTCTTTTATTGATTAATTTTTAAACTTTGTGTAACCGAAACTACAATATTTTTTACCTATGAATTGATGGCAAGACCAAGAAAATATATTTTTTTTATGCCGTTATTTTTAATTATCGATTTGTATAATTTGGACCGTGTAATTGTAAATAGTCATTCTTGAAGAATGTGATCAATGTCCGAAAATGTGACCAGTCTTTATGATTTAATATATAAATCAAGCTTTATTTACGTCTTGACATCACATTTTTTATAACCGATAGGATACAGCTCGATCTTCTCCACACTTTTATTGATAAGGTATGTTAATTGTATATTACCAACAGGATTTGCTTTAGTCATATCCTAGTTAAAGATAGCTTTAGATATGATATAGTTCAGATATGAGTCATATCTAAATATGATTTGCTTTAGTCATATCCTAGTTGAAGATAGCTTTAGATATGATATAGTTTAGATATGAGTCATATCTATACAGCTTATTCACAGATGTAAACTATCGTGACGAAAAGATAATGCAGAAAATGAGAACTACAAAAGTAGTCCTTATCGTAACAGTTGTAGGTAACCTGAAATTAGACATCTACCCATCGGGTTGGTCTAGAAGTGAACTCGTCATCGCAAATCAGCTGATTTCGAAGTCGAGAGTTCTAACGTTCAAATCCTAGTAAAGGCACTTTTACTATTTTACTTTTATACGGATTTGAATACTAGATGTGGATACCGGTGTTCTTTCGCGGTTGGATTTCAATTAACCACACATCTCAGGAGTGGTCGACCTGAGAGTGTACAAGACTACATTTCATTTACATTCATACATATCATCCTCATTCATCCTCTGAAGTAATACCGTAAGGTGGTCCCGGAGGCTAAACAGAAAAAGAGAGAGAAACATTAGACATAAGTCATTATGATAAAATTGTGCAAACAGTATTCTGCACCAGGCGTATTATGAAAAGTGTGTCGAGTAACTATTTGCTATCGCCTTCTTTACTGTACTCAACAATATATACTGATTACACATGAGAATACTTTGTCAAAATTTAGGTGACACTCAACACACTTATCCATACCTTCATTATGTACCAGCTTCCAGTTACTCCCATCATTATTGACCGACGATTGAGTCAGGTAGTGTGTACAGTAAGAAATTAGTGCTCTCTTAAAAATCAAAATCATAGTATTTAGCGCTTTTGTACGTTAGGAAAACATCTAAGCTCTTTTAACACAAAATAAAAGTTTTAATTTTTAATTTAGTTTAGACCTTTTCACTAAGCTTTGCCCACCCGTTTATATTTCGATGAAAACGGAAACCGGTTCGTTGAACTTAGCTTAGGCTATAATCTTACTTTACACTTTCAGTTATCAATAATATTTCTTCCTGAAACGTTCTATTTTATGAGACTCTCAGGTCGAACAGGATGTAAACTACTGTCACGCCAACGACCCATGGCAATTTTTGAAGTACTAAATTAAAAATATTACTAAAACGTTTCTCTTGAATGTCTATTAGTTAAAATATTCGAAGGTATTTATATTTTTAATGAAGGCTTTCATTTAAACGGAAGAGATGAGAGAAGCTAAGTTTATTTTATAGCAAAATGAGGTTCAAAATATTGTTATTTTTAATATTTTTATATCATATATAAAAATTTAATCCTGTAAAAATGTAGGTTGTCTTCCAGCTGTAAAAAATCTATTAAATATTTTTACAAAAACGACGATCTTTTTGCTTTTATTTTCTTATCTTAAACATTTTTCCTGTTTTTAATTTAAATCTTAAACTACTGGCATTAATTTATTTCCATTTTAAAATTATATTGTCGAACGTAGCTTCGAAAAAGTAATACTCTGTGTTAATGTATGTCCTAAGTTAAAGAGAGAATTCAATTCTCCCGATCTCTGTGGCGGAGTGGTAGCGCCTTGGTCTTTCATCCGGAGTTCGAATTGTTTCGTCGTAACTGTTTTCCCGGGTTTGAAGCCCGTTTGGGCTCGTTAGTTTTAATGCGCTACAAAACTTCCTTCTCTTCTTAAGCTTCTTTTTATTTTTAACTAAGGAAGTTAAAAGAAAGTTCATTTATGAAGAAAGAATTTTATTCATAAACTTATTTTTAAGCTTCTCTGCAGGCTTAAAAAGAACTTTTTTCATAAAATTCTTTTTAAGCTTCTTTGTGGGCTTAAAAAATAAATAAAAAAATTATTTTGTATCTACTATATTATTTATAGATTTTAATAAACGTGTTATTATTTTAAATACGTTTTTTCTTGGGAAGTCTAGTTTTAAGTAATGAATTTTAAATAAGGAATTTTTTTTCTCATCTGTAGTTTACTACAGTGAACCTAAGGTAATATGTAATATATATTGTATTTCTTATAAACTGTAATTTTAGTTGGCTTACCTTTGATGGAGAATGAAGGTTGGTGAACTATGTTTGGTAATTACAATGGAGTAAAAATAGAAACCGTTTTACTCTTAGGAATACGCGATTTCACACGGTTCGTGATCATTACAGTCACTCTTAAAAACAGTACATGTTGTTCTCACAAAATATAAATCTAAACCGATGTAAATTAAAATCGTAACATTATTCGTACATTCCAGTGAATCTGATTAGAAAGAAAAAATATAAATTAACTGATAGAAATAGTAAGATACGAAGTAGGATATTAATAGTTTGTTTGCATCAGGTATATTATTTTAAAAGCTATTTATTTTTTAATGTCGTTTTTACACAATTGAAGAATATGGAGAAAGGTAAAAATTCTGAACATTATTGAAGAAACGGTTGTTATTTTTACTCAAAAATTGAAATTTGTGAAATGATTTTTATCATAAAAATACATCATTATTCTCATAATTTAGAAGCGGGGAATTTTTACTTTTAATTTGAATATATGAATACCTATTGCGAAGGTCGAATTTTGTTTATCTGAAGAATTTTGAATGCAATTTTGAATTGACCATTGATAATGCTATAGACCGTTGATAATCAAGAAGAACTGAACTCTTTTAAAAGATACGTTTATTAATTTTTCAGGAACTACACATATTTTAAAATATTTTATTGTTGCAATACTTATCTTTCATAATTAAGAAAGTCTGGAGAGGTATAATTCCATGAAAAAAAGAAAAAAAATTATGGACGCTATTATGTATGTATAAGTATGTAATTTTTTTTTCTTTTGAAAAAAACAGGTGTTGTTATATAAAAAAATCTGTTTTTAATACCACAGTATTTAAGTTTTACTGATTGAAGGTTTGAGCCAATTAGGAGCAAAAAGTCTTGGTGATCCACTTGGATCTGCATAATTTTTAGTAATTTTTGTTGTAGAATATATTCTGAAAAACTACCGTTCAAATATCGTAATAGTTCAATTTTTCTCTTTTATTTTGGCTAAGGTGCACGGAAGTTTAAGGTGTAACAAGGCCTCTCCAAATTTTTTGGAAGGTTTAAAAAAAAACAGTTCTTTTATCACCAGTTACTATTTTTATTGCTTTAGGACGTTGCTGAAACTGAGGAACGCTAGGTGTGAATCTCTTATCTGTGTTTATCTTTATTTTGAATATCAGTGGAATTTTATATGAAAGTAAGTAAAGAGTCTTGGAGTTTATAAAAAATCAAAATATTTTCAGGTATGGTAATACGCTTCTGTCTTGGAAATTCATATTCAGGTGTTTGATGGATGGTCTGATGAACGATTTTCTTAGAATAAAATTTGTTTTACATTGCAAACTATTAATGTTGTAACAACTAGGGGGACTTAAGAGCTATACGGGGATTACTTAATTACTCTATAGACAGTGACACTTGCAAGGAGTAACAGTAAAGGAATATTTCATATTGGTTTAGTAGTCTTTAAGGTTACCTCTAACAAACATTCAAACAATCATACCAGCACTCTTTTGTGTATAATGATATATAGATTAGAATGGTTGAGAGTAGGGTTAAAGACTAGTTTCAGTCCGTCAGCTAATTTTTCACAGATTTTGAGTAATATTCTTCAGACAGTCACATGTGTATGCACATACACATACAGTTTATTTATTATATTATACATTTATCGTAAATGTGTGCGCGCACGTGCACACACAAACATACATATCTCAGCACATTTTACCTCAAATTATAAATAATACTATTGTAGTATATGTAATATATTATGCTGACCTCATAGGTCAGTATAAGGAGTGGACCTCATAAGTCGGAGGAGTGGTAGCATATCTGTCTTTCATCTGCAAGGTTCTGATTTGAATTTCGGTCGGGTTTGGCATTTTTCATTAGTTAAAAAAATCTATCTATCGTAAAGTAACTATAATTGGCCGTTAGCTTGTTGTAGTTTTTAGAATATAATATA